>CAUYRH010094626.1:0-30888 GCA_963574655.1 Perodicticus potto
GCCGAGGCGGGTGGATTTCCAGTGCTCACGGTTCGAGACCAGCAAGAGTGAGCCAGAGAAAAGACCCCGTCTCTACCACCAGGAAAAAACCCAGCACCGACCGGCCCGCGCATCGTTATGAGGAAGGACAATGGAAAAAAACAAACAAACAAACAAAAAAAAAACCAAGGAAACTGAAAATAAAAGCCAGCTGAAAAAAAAAAAAAAAAAAAAAAAGAATAGGGAAAGTCCTTTTGCTGCATACACACTGCACGATGGCAGTCTGGAAGCAAAGTTCTTGTGTAATTGACTTAGGAGCCAAACTAGCATGTTTTTTGTGGAAACCATTTTTCCTTGGGAGAATGTCCAATGAGCTATAGTTTTTCAGACTTGGGTATTTGGCAGAAATTTTCTCAAAAATGAACCAAGAGAGCAGCCTGTCACTTCAAAGAAAACAACTGGTAGTATCTGTTGCCAATGAACTTGGAAAACTTGTACCTGCCATGGTGAAACCGATGGTTTCCCAATATTAGAAGACTTCTGGATGAAATCAGTGGTGATATTAACAAATGGGATTATATGGGGATATGGATTAATGAAATGTGTCAATATTTGAAAGATCTGCTTAACTCAAAGGATCATTATTTTTCAAATGACCAGTATGGAATGTTGGACAATCATTCTTGAAAATAAGAACCAAAGTACAATATAGAGCAATGGGTTTTAATGGAACAGGGTACAAAAAAGATCATCGCTATAGTTTCAGATTCCATATTACAAGTAGTCTTTAAGAAACCATCACTTACTGAATTTTGGTATACTAGCAAGAAATAATTCTATAATCATCTAATAAGACCATTAAAATACTCCCTTCTCCAGCTATCTACCTAGGAGAGATTGAGTTTTCTTCATATACTTCAACCAAAGCAAGACACCCCAAGATTCCTCTGAATGAATGCCAATGTACGAATCCAGCTGTCTAATACTAAGTCAGATATTAAAGAGATTTGCAGAAATATAAAACAGTATTACTCTTCTCACTAAGGTTTTTTTTTTTGTTTTGGAAAATAGTTATCTTTCCTAAACATTTAGGTTGACGTATAATGGTTTTATTATGATTTTAAATAAATAAGTTTATTATTAAATAATATATTTCTCAGTCACAATTTCTAATGTAGAAATTATTTATAGGTATAATCCACAGCAAAAGCTTTTTTTTTAGAGACAGAGTCTCACCTTGTCGCCCTCGGTAGAGTGCCGTGGCATCACACAGCTCACAGCAACCTCCAGATCTTGGGCTTAGGCGATTCTCTTGCCTCAGCCTCCCGAGTAGCTGGGACTACAGGCACCTGCCACAACACCCGGCTATTTTTTTGTTGCAGTTTGGCCGGGGCCAGGTTTGAACCCCCCACCCTTGGTATATGGGGCAGGCACCCTACTCACTGAGCCACAGGTGCCACCCCCCCCCACAGCAAAAGCTTTTTGGGTTCAATTGTCAAGACTTTTTAACACCCAAAAGTCTGTGACCCCCTGGTATAGCACATTAAGAAGATATTATGAAGTCAGTTGACAGGAGGGTTCCTATTCAAGAGCAAAGCATCAAATCTCTTAAATGATAGGCTGCTTCTCAGTTCTCTCTCGAGTTTCTTACAGTCTTAGACATACAAGTTCAACTACACAATGCTAAGAATGCAAAATCTATTTCTAATGATAGAAAGAGAATCGCTTTTCAGGAGATCCTTTTAAAAGCTTGTGCCAAAACCTGTTTAATAAGAGATTTTCATTTTTGTGGCACACTGTGAGAGTCTTAAAATAGATTAGCCTCTGACATTTGCAATATGGCAGGAGCAGAAGATAAAATGATTATATAAAACATGCATTTGCATGGCTGGGAATAAACAAATTCAAGAAACAGCAATTTGTTAGTATCTGCTTTTGCCTTTTGTGGGAACTGGCTTTGGTTTTCCCAAAGGCCACGTGTGTGATCTTGGCCTGGTGAAGTGGGGAGGAGGTCGATGGGGAGGAGGGGAAGCTGGTGTCAAGTGCAGAAGACACAGATTTTAAGAGCTGAGAGGGCTAGAGGGTACTCCAGAAATTTGAGAACCAGAACTATCTTAACTGTTGAGCTTTCGTGGCACTCAGTCTCCTTGACCATTTGGAGGCAGACGACACCTCTGCTTCTCTTGATTTCATTCAATTCAATGAGCATCTGTTGAATTGCTGCTGCCTGTGTGAGGCACCTCGCTGGGGGCCACAGGCTTGTGCCCTCCTGGCTTTGATCTTTGGGTAGATGAGGGAGCAGTAAGACACAGACACATCAATATCCCTAAAGCAGAATGGAGAGAGGTGACGCAAGGACATGGGAAGTAAGGTAGGGACAGGTCTCTTCAGTTAGCATGGGTTGCCAAGAAAGGGGTTTACAGATGGTAGGAGGCAGATAGGCCTCAAAGAACAGAAGGGTTCCTGTGAAGAGTACAAGGGAAGGAGAGCAGGACCAACACAGTATGGGGGACATAGGGGATATTCAGGGGGTGGCTGAGTTCATCAAGGATGCTGGGGCCATGCCAGAAAGGCAGGTCTCCCCAGCCCCCCACAAGGAGGCACCCGAGCCAGCTTGCAGCCTCCGCACTTCACTTTGCAGGAAAGTTTGTGAGCAGGCGAGTGACGTGATCTGAGGTACACTTGTGAGAGATGAAGCTGGCACCGGCGTGGGCTGGATCGGAGTGGGCGCAAACACAACTCTTCAGCCATAGGTGGTGGAAGAATGGCTCTGAGTTTTATTCAAGTGGGGCTGGGTGTCTTCAATGGAAGCGGGAAGGATAAAAATCAGGCAAAGTCATGGAGCTATTACATCGCACACCATTTTTCAGGGCGAAAGAATTTATGTGAACAAGTTTTCATAAGGGTCATTCTAGAAAATGCAAACTAATCTCAAGAGACAGAAAGCAGATCAGGGGTTGCCTGGGGACGAGTTGAGTGGGGAGGAATTACGAAGGGACATCAGGAATGGCAAGAGTGCTGGCCACTCAGCACGCTGCCATGGTGCTAGTCTCCCATGCACACATGTTCGTGAAGACTTACCGCATACGCTGGGAGGGGGGCTCACACCTGGAATCCTGGCACTCTGAGAGGCTGAGGCAGGTGAATCCTTGAGCTCAGGAGTTTGAGACCAGCCTGAGCAAGAGCAACACCCCTTCGCTACTAAAAATAGAATAACAAGCTAGGTGTTGTGGTGGGTGCCTGTAGTCCCAACTACTTGGGATCCAAGCTTCTTGGGAGGCTGAGGTAAGGGGATCATTTTGAGCCCAAAGGTTTGAGGTTGCTGTGAGCTGTTATGACACCACAGTACTCCAGCCAGGGCAACAAAGTGAGACTTGTTTCAAAAAAAAATAAAATAAAATAAAAAAGAAAAAGACTTACCACACGGACACTTAGAAGAGATTCAGTGTATGTATGCTTGTTGATTATAATTCAAGAAAGTTTTTATAAAAGACTTGTTTGATTTTTATAAAACACTCTTAGTTTGAAAGGGTTATGAACCCTATTGGGGAACTAAGGATCAGGAGCCTTGACTTAGCAGGGTGGACTGGAGGGACACATCCTACAGCTGCAGCTTGCCGTACTGGGTGACAGGAACCCTCTGGCAGCAAGGCAGAGCACAGGCATCCTCTGTACAGGCATCCTCTGGGCTGAGGGCTGAGGACCTCTACTAGAAAAGCAGAGCATAAGATGCTTGAGTAAAGGGAAAGGAGGGCCAAAGGTGCTGACGAAAACATCTACTCCTGGCTTGGTGCCCATAGCTCAGTTGGTAGGGCGCTAGCCACATGCACCGAGGCTGGTAGGTTCAAACCTGGCCCTGACCTGTTAAACAACATTGACAACTGCAACAAAAAAACATATCTGTAGGGTGTTTTTGGAGACAGAGTCTCACTCTGTGACCTGGGTAGAGTGCCGTGGTGTCATCATAGCTCACAGAACCTCAAACTCTCGGGCTCAGGTGATCGTCTCATCTCAGCCTCCCAAGTAGCTGACACTACAGGTGCCTACCACAATGCCTGGCTAGTTTTTCTATTTGTAGTAGAGATAGGGTCTCACTCTTGCTCAGGCTGGTCTCGAACTCCTGAGTTCAAGGATCCACCAGCCTTGACGTCCCAGAATGCTAAGATTACAGGCATGAGCCACCGTGCCCAGCCTATCTGTAGGTTTAAAAGTATTGATTTATGTGCTTGTGTCTTTTAAAGCACATATTTCTCTTTAGAGAGCACTGACAAGTAGAGTGTATATAATATTCTTCACTGATCAAGCTACTTGTGACTGCAATAAGGTTAACATCTGGGACAAAGCTATTCCTTGAGTGTCTATTACTTCATTCAGAGCCAACTTCCTGACTCAAAAGCACAGGGTCTAGCTCAGGGGTTCTCAAGTCTTGGCCCTATTGGCACGGACTGGTCTTGGTTGTGTGTGGGGGGTGTGCTGTCATGTGCACTGTAGTAGCATCCCTGACCTGTACCCATGAGATCACATTCTCAGTCGACGCCCATCCACAGCATAGCCCCTGAAAGACAAAAACTCCCGATTGGGAAATACTGATCTAATGCAGTGGTTCTCAACCTTGGCTGTACTCGGGGTCACTGGAAGGGCTTTGAAGCTGATGACTGGGCTTCATCCCCCACCCCAGATTCTGAAGGGCTTCCTGTGGATGTGTGTGGTCTCAGGATTTTAAATGACTCCTTCCCCAGGGGTTCTACCATGGAGGCCAGCCCAAGAACATCTTAATAGAGAAAATTGATTTACTCCACAAAGTTAACACTATTTATGTCCTTTTCCCTAATTTAGAACCATAAGAAAGTAATTCTGAAGACCATGACTAGCCAGTCCAGTCTCAATTTACTTAACGAATACTGACTCCTGGGCAAATTGCAGAGTGCAAGGTCTTAACCAGCCTGGCCCTGGAGACCAGGACATTAAAATTGTACAGTGTAATATAAAGCCATACATGTCCTGAGTGCTAAGATTAAAGTTACCATCATTAACACTATGAATGACTGCATTTGTGATCTCAGGCATTGAGCCAGGCCAAAGCAGAAAATAAGGCCCAAGGACCTCTGCTCACAGAGAGCTTAGAGTCTAGTGTCTCACGAGCACTGTTAAGCTTCTGTCAGGTAGCCAGCACTTTAACTTGGGAATGTGTTCTCTGACAGGTGAGGCTTTGGGAAAGTGAAGGGACTATTATCGTTAAGGAGAGAAGGCAGTGCTCAAAGGAGACCAAGGACGCATTTCCACTGTGAAACGTTTATATAGCTTGTGCAGGCAGCCTCCCTAACATACCCCCAATAGTCTCCACCTCCTACATTCATGGCCTTGCATAATTCCCTCCCCATGAGTGTGGTGTGGACCTAGTGACTTGCTTCTTAGGACTAGAATGTGGCAAAAGTAATGGAATGTTATTTCCCTGCCTAGGATACTAACAACTGTGACTTCTGTCCTGCTAACATTATCTATCTGGCTAACATGCTCTCTTACCTGCCCACTTGCTCGCTTGGGTGAAGCCAGTTGCTTTGTCATGAAGTAGGAAGGGCCCACATGGCAAAGAATCAAGGGAGGTTTCTGGTCAACAGCTCATAAGGAGCTGAGGCCCTGAGTCCAGTCAGACTCAAGAAACCAAGTCCTGCTGACAAGCACAATCCCTCCCCAGTTAGGCCTTCAGATGAGGCTACAGCCTTGGGCAACACTTTCACTGCAACCTCATTAGAGAGCCGGAGATGGCCAGGCTGAGCCCAGACTCCTGATCTACAAAAACTGAGATGATTATGTGGTACTTTTTCTAGCCACTAAGTTTTAGAGGAATTTGTTGCGCAACAGTCAATAACTCACTCACAACCTCAGCTCTACAATGGAATGCTTTTGCATTTGTTTTTATATACAAAGATCCAGTGGCAATATAAAAATCTCTCTATCAATAGGAGTTTGCTTTAAATTAAATAGTATTGTCTGCCAAGGATGTGGACATTTGCCTTTGGGTGTCTAGTAAATACATATACAGGTTGGCTTTGAATTTCAAGTATACGTTGTTTGGAAAGATATTTTTGAATTGAAACACTTTACCAAAGATGCTAGAAAGAGGAGTGATTTTCTTAACCAAGGTTATAATCCTCTATGTATATAGCAGTGGTGGTTAAACTTTAGTGCACATCTGAATTGCCTGAGGATTTTATTAAAATGGACCGAATTCTTGGGACCCATCTCAGAGAAGGTGGGAGGAACCTGGGAATATGAATTTTTAAAATAGAGATAGATTATAACCTTGGTTAAGAAAATCACTATGTTGCCCAGGCTGGACTTGAACTCCTTGAACTCAAAGAATTCTTACACTCTAATCTCCCAAGTGTGTAGCTGAGATTACAGGAGTGGGCCATTGTACCTGGCTGGAGTCTGAATTTTTAAATCAGCATCCTTGGTGATTCTGAGTCTGGGCACTTTTGAAAAATCACTTAAAGAAATGATCCCCAATACTACATTTAATGAAACATAAATGATCTTTTATATATCACTGAGAATAAAATGTTTAAGTACACTGGAGAGAACACTAGATGAAAGTAGCTCATGACATCCACTTACCAGGACTTGGTTTATTACAGGAACATTCAGAAGGACCTGAAGGAGGACAGAGTGGCTGAGTTTCCAGAAAGAGCAAAGGGATCCTTTAAAGAACGTCTGGGTCTTAGTTAAGAGCCTGTGAGTAGAGATTCCCCATATCCTCCACAGGGAGCAAGGATTCTGGAGCCTAGACAGCAGAGGGATGTTTGATGGAGAAGATTTTAGGAAAGTGAGTGACTAGCAAAGTTTTTAGGTGTTGCCTAGCATAAGTAGATACAATTGCAAAAATGTAAAAAAAAAAAAATTGCAATGTGCTCAAGTGTGATACTGTAAGTCAGGGGTTGGCAATTATTTTCTGTAAAGGGCCAGATAGTAAATATTTTTGGCTTTGCAGGGTGTACAGAAGTTGCAGCTTCTCAACTGTGCTGTTGGAGCATGAAACCAGCCACAGACAATCCAATGGCCATGGCTGGTTCCAATAAGATTTTATTTACAGAAACACAGTGAGTGGCATTACCAGCCTGGTCTAACTCAAGTCCTCAGGGGAATCTCCATTTATTACCCCTGCAAAACAACACATGAAAGTAAACAAGGTTGTTTCAAGACACAGAAAGGCCCATTTCAATCCCATTATCTCACTTACCAGCCTGATATTTCATCCCCAGAGTTAGTCCTTAGGATGAAAGCATCACCCATGGAAGTTTCCAGATAAAATGCAAGTGTGACGATCTTTAGAGAAAGCCTCATCCCAGCCTCATCCCATCTAAATGACTGGCAACTAAAGCATTCTATTTATCCAAACAAAAGCCAGTTTATATAAGCTTTTCATACACGTGGAAACACATTAGGTGTGTGTGGGCATATTTGAGAGTGAGCCTGGGTACCCTAAATGACATAGCCTGAGGAGGTGGGGAGATCCAAGCAGCCAAGTTCAGCTGCTTCATTCTAACTCTCCAGGTACCTCTAAGGGAGGCAAAAGATTTCAAAAAAATATTAGTTTTAAAGGACTCTAACTGAAAACATATAACGCAAGGGGTATATTAAAGGCAGCAAAGATCAGATGTCACTGCTTCTAAAAGACTGAGATGTACTCACTCTTGAATAATCCAAGTTGGTGTCCCTAAAACCAGATGTCATGCCTGACAGCACGCTCCAGATCAACACTCAATACTGATCGATCTGCTTTTCATCTCTGCTTTCTTTGCCCACTCTAAGATGACAAACAGACATAAGACCAGACAAAGGGAGCTGATATATCACAGACACAGTGAGCCGTTGCTATGTAAATAACGCAAATCATACACTAACAATATACCAGATTTAAAAAATCAAACGTTTGTAAACAATTGAATACTTGACATATGGGGAGTACGTCACACTTGACATAGTAGTCTTTGGGAAATAAACTGTAAAATAGTTAACTGCTCTACATGGCATAATTTGGGGGAAACTACAGGTGATTTGAAAATGAAATAATTGGTATATAGCAGAAAACAAAATGCAGAGAACTCTAAAAATCTCAGGAACTTTACAGCATGAACCTGAGCTATAAACAGTACATAAAGTGAAACACCCTGAGTAATAGGAAGCCACCAAAGGGAACAAAGCGGTGCCACCATCAGAACGGGCACATGAGTGGGGACTATGGGTTATGGTTGATACTCAACCAAAGAGAGTGCACAAAGAAAGATTAAGGGTTCTTTTACCCCTTGAAATATATTTCAAGTGTTTTGGAAAAAGACTTCAAACTTAGTGGCTTTACAATGTTAGGTTAGGGAAGAATGACATGGAAGAACAATGACAAAAATCTAGTAGCATTTCCCATGACTCTCATACCCAGAGATGTCCCTTTACAAAGTGGATCCAGTGCACAAACCCTAACTTCAGCCTAGTAAGGCCCAGGGGACAAAGGCTGCAGTTCCTAGGGCCTTCCTGACATTGCACCTGGGCACACACAAACCAGAACAACGCAACCTGGGTCACGGCACTGCTTGTCCTCTCCTCTCAGTCCTCCAATCTCCGCAGCGGCTCAGGAACCCATTCTTAGAAAAGCAAATCACACCGGGCTTCTTGCAAAACACCAATGTTACCCCATGCTCCCCTCTCACCATACCCACTGTCATGTTCCACACGTGAGGGGTCTGTTCTTTGCACTTCTGGAATTCTCTATGACCATCTCAACCCCAGCATCAAAGCAATTTGGATTTTAGAGGAGGGTATCAGTGATTGGTAAAGTAGGTGGTTATTTTACTCTTTCCTCGAGAGACTGAATTCTGAATTACGGATTTATCAGTGTATGAATGGTCATTCTTGGTCCCTTAGTGTGTGGCTTATATTAAGTTAACAGCATTTTACATGTCACTGAATTACATTAAAGAGGGAGAGGAGACACATTTGAGAATTTCTCCCAAGTTCTTATCAATTGCTTTGTTCTCTGGCTCTCTCTTTGCCAGGAAGAAACAAACCTTTCCCAACTTCTCTGCCCTTCCCCAATCCCCTGCATCAGACAAGGAAGTAAGAGCATCAGAGGTCACTGCCCTTCAAACCAACTAGGACTCAGCACATTATTGACCCCTCTGGCAATGTTTATACATGCGTTTCTAGAAACAGAGAAGGAAAGAAAAAGGAATGACTACCATAAGCAATTCTCTGGCTGTTCCAAAGATATCTCTCGAGGATAAATTCACTTCTTCAATTCCTTCCTATCTTCTCCCTTCTCGCTCAGAGGAAGTATTCTCTACCCATCAAGTGCAATGTTCCATCAAATGCAAAGTTAGCATTAACTATTCCTGGTTTCACTGCTTGCCACATCTCAGACTTTCATCTCAGGTCTAGGCCCCCAGGGTGCCATTATGGCTATCCATCCTTCGATTTCCTGTAGGCCTGGAGAAGATGCTCACACTACCTCCCCAAAGCAGCTAAAAAATGAAATGAAAAAAATATTCTGAAAGATTTAACTTACAAGTCAAACAAAGCAAAAAAAAAAAAAAAGAAAGAAAGAAAGACTACATAAAGGCCAAGGTGAAGGACACTGATAACACCTCAACCTTTCCAAAGGGGAAAAGGTAGCCTCTCCACTACAGTAACTGCACAGGTGGAAGACAGAGAGGCAGTTCTCTTTGGCAAAGGTTTCTTGGTCAGCCAATATCAAAACCTCTTCCCCGCCCTCACCTCATGGAAAGAAGCTGAGAACTCTGGGGGAAAAAAAAGACATGAGAGCCATATGGAATTCTCTATTTTTTCCTTCACACCATCTGGTTGGAGATCTAAGTACAGAATGGCAACTGCATTGATTTAGGAGCCAACACAATCGCTAAGCAACTGAGAAGGTGATGGATGACATGGCTACATTAGGTCCCTTTACTCTATAACCCACTTGAGGCACAAATGGTCCCTAAGTTTTGTGCCACAGTACGATCTTTCTTCTGATGCTTTCAGTCAATGCATACAAAAAGTTAAAACGATGTGTGGCTAGAAACATTTTGGGATTTGAGTTTAAAGATAATTCTTTTTTTTTTTTTTCTGAGACAGAGTCTCCCTCTGTTACCCCAGGTCAGAGTGCCATGTCCTCAGCCTAGTTCACAGCAACCTCAAACTCTTGGGTTCAAGCAATCCTCCTGCCTCAGCCTCCTAAGTAGCTCGGACTACAGGTGCCCCCCATGACACTGGCTAGTTTTTGTATTTTTAGTAGAGATAGGATCTCACTTTTGCTTAAGCTGGTCTGCAATTCCTGAACTCAGGTGGTTCACCTGCCTCAGCCTCCCGGAGTGCTAGGATTACAGGCATGAGCCACCATGCCTGGCTTAAAGATAATTCCTTAAATCAAATTCAGTGATTTTGTTTTTTCTCCTCTTCAGGCAAGAACCTGTTTATGGAATTCCTTCTTGCAGTATCTCCAGCAAACTGATGATGTTAGAGTCCCACAGTCTTTCATCAAACCCTTCTAGAATCCCCAAAACTTCAAAGGATTTTTTTCCCCTAACTCATCTGGCAGCAAAATCTATTCTGACCTCACCTTTTCGGGTGCCAAAACCTAGCCAGATGGACAAGGGGCTGTTTATAGCCTTCATTTATCTGACATGGGCTCGCCAAAGAGATGACCGGGTTAAGTTTGCAGAGGCATCCAGACCTTGCTGGTGGTTGGTGCAAGTATACGGTGTGCGTGCACCTACTCCCTTTTGAAAACCCAATGTCTTTGGAATCCTGGAAGAAATTGTTTCAGAAAAGAAATCAGAGCCTTGTAGTTTTCTTTTTTTCCTCAGTTGCCACTTCTTAGAATACCCGCACAGTGGTGTTTGGCTATAGAATCAAGCATAAAAGTCTTATTCTAATGCCTTTATGGGGAACTGCTTGAAAGTGGAGAATATTCTTCAAGAGCAAGTGGTACAGGTTGTTTTTTTCCCGAATAAGATATTAGCGTTTACTTCTTACCACACAGTTTAATAAACTAAAATCCAGGGAAAATTACACTTTTTTCTGGATTTCCAACTGGCCTAGTGTCATCCGATACTTATTCTTAAAATGAAGACTGGCCTCCTTCAAGTAGCACTTTATGATAACTTGGGAGCTTTCTTATGTTAACGAATGCGCCCTCCCTTGTCCTTGAATTTTGTACATCTAATGGCTTTTGTTAGGGAGATTTAAAAAAAGCTTTTGAGATATAATTTATACAATCATGAAATTCACCTGTTTTAAGTGTACAATTCAATGGTTTTTGAGTCAATTTATGGAGTGTGTGACTGTCACCACAATCTAATTTTAGAATATTTTCCTCCCCCCATAAAAGCTCCCTCTGCCCATCAGTAGTCACTCCCCTTCCCCCTTCCCGCCAGCCTTTGGCAACGAAAAATCTACTTCTGTCTCTATGGATTTGCCAATTCTGGAAATTCAATATAAAAGAAATCATAAAGCATTTGGTCTCTTGTGTCTGGCTTCTTTTATTTTTTGAGATTTATCTGTTGCAGCACACATTGGTACCTCATTCCTTTTCATGGCTGACTAGTGTTCCAGTGTACGGTTGATCTCGTCTCATGGGAGCTTTTTGTGAGGATTCCAGAACACCCCCCCCCCAATAGTCTTTACAGGAGCTATGAGAATGGATGCCTGATGTCCCTTGGTGCTCATTCTTTTCTACCTGACAGCTCTACGTCCGATGAAGGAAGGCACAACTCAGATGTAGAAGTAAATCCAAAGTCAAACGTCATGTTCAGCAAGCTGAGAATACAATTTAGATTTTAAAGGAAAAAGACAAAGTTGTATTAATTTAATTATAGATTCCACGACTTCATAATCTAATGGGGATCTTACATTGTAACTCGGGATTGCTCTTTCTGGAGTTGTACATGCTACATGTAGTCCTGCAAAAGTAAGCAAGCATTTGGGAGAAATGATGTTATGGGGTAATGCCAGATCGCAGCAATATTTGAAGCCCGTTGTTGTGTTTATCTGACCTACCACAGCCCTTTGTGTCCACATCTTACATAGTTTGAATTACAGCTCCATGTAGAGTCCCAGAATTTGAGCCAACTGAGCTGAGCATTAAGGCATGTGTAGACTTCAGGGATACATGAGGATAGGTGTTCCCATTGCTCAGCATTCTCCCCATCCTGGGTCCCCAGATCTCATCCAGACCTAGCACCTAGCAGCTCTGAGGGGCCAATGTTCCTCACCTGCAAGGATAATGAAAACCAGACCCAATGGACCTATCTGAAGGGAATTGGGTACACGGTTATGCCATTCTAATTCACAGGCTTTGACTTTTCTTTCTCAAAGGCAATGACTGATGTTAGGACAGGGTGGTGCCAGGAAGACATTTGGGGATGCTCACAGTACCCTCATAGCCAAGGCTCCTTGAGGGTCCTGGCCTGGTTCTTGGCTCCCTGGGGGACCTGTCTGGCCCCCTCTACCACTATTGGTTCAGACATTGGAAATTTCACAGTTAACCCAAAGGCTTATCTCACTGTACACTGCTCCCTTTGAGAAGAGGTGAGAGTGAGGAAAGAGGGAGAAGAAAGCGGACAAGGATGGGGTGGAATGGGGAGGGGGAGAGAAAAAGAAAGATGATTAAAAATTTGTCAGGAGCCAATTCCACCCATGCCCGTGTGAACAAATTAATGCATCAAGCAAAACATAAAATACCACCAAACTAAAAAAGCCATTACAAGTAATAGCACAGATAACAGTTGACTTGCTATTAGAATTCACCCCGAGGCTGTATTTACCTGGACCGCTCAAGGGGCTAGCCCTGTCCCCCAGGGTTGGCACGGGATGGTACTGGTGGTTCTTTGAGCCTGGGTACATCCAGTGGTACCTGCCAATTTCCATTTCAGCTCTGCTGTTCACTGCCAATTTCAGGTGGCAAAGAGTCAGTGTCTCTATCTCCAGCAAAGATTCTATATAAGCATTTTATTTATTCTTTTACCATATAAAAGAAATGGGGAGTTTAAAATATATGCTATTGAAATTCAACCCTTCAGTACCAGCTTATCAATGTGGCATGATAAATTGAGAATGAAGTCTCCTCCTCCATTTTTGAATTTAAGTTAACATAAATTCCCCAGATTATCTTTTATTTTCTCTATCTCCCCTCCACGCCCCTCCAGTTAAAATGCTCATTTGGGAAGATACTATTTATAGTGAAAATTTGGCAACTCACAATAATATTTTTCTTTCTATTTATTTCCTTTTCGGACTGGCAGAGCACTATAATTACTGCCAGCTGCACAAGCAAAGGTGAACACAGGCTCACTCTCTGACATGGTACCCAGTGGTTCTGGTCCTGAAAATCTGGCAAATAATCTTGTGATCTGCGGAGTCTTAGACAAAATGCCTATCTTCCCACTGGCATCGGCATTCTCTGTCACCTCATCTTAAACTCAGTATGTCAGAGTCTAGAATGTTCTGGATTAAATTCTGTTCCACTTATCTCCCCGAGTGTTACTGAGAAAGGGCTCCTGGTGTTGGGGGATTCAAACCACTGCTTATTAACATGCAGCATGACAACCGGCCCTCCCAAAGAGCTCAGGTCTCTATCTGATAATACGACTATACAGTGTTTAGCACTTCTTAGCGACTAGAGAGAAAAATGCCTACCAATTTGCCTGGCACAGAGTAAGCTTCAGGTAACTGTTAGTTGAATTAAAATCTTTCTTTAACTGTCTGGGATTCATTGAGGGTACAAAGAATTAGGTTACACTGATTGTGAATTAGAATCTTGAAATCCCAAAGAGTCCATAAGGTAGCTATGGCCAGTTTATGTGTGAGAATTCCATAAAACCTAATAAGAGGTTTTATCCTCTGGGGTATCACTGATATTTAAAGATTAAAAAATGATTCTAGCACTGATGTGGGTAATTATTCCATCAGAAAATCAGGTTCCAATGCCCGTCTGGCAGCTCAGACCACCTAGGAGAAGGAAGTGGCACTTAACCCACCTCATGCCCTGACCAATCTCACAGGCCTTTATGCAATCCCAACTGCACTCTTCATGAACTCTGAAGGCTCTCAAGATATTTCAGATTGGGAAGCAGAGACATACTTTCCAAGGTGGTGTTCTAGAAAAAAACTTCAAGGTAAAGTAAAAATGTCTTGTTTAAAGGCGGGGGGAAGATGTCAGGATAAAACCAGAACTGCACAGTGAAACTACTTTTGCTGCTGTTTTTGTCGTAACAATGGTGATCATTCTAATTCACGGAGTGCTTTCAACGTGCTAGTCACTGTGCTCAGCACACACCTCTGTCACGACCACCCTATGAAACAGATGCTATTATTATTCAATCTTCACAAATGAAGCACCCGAGGGCAATGAAAAGGTAATGATCACTTGCCCCAGATGCTCAGCCAGGGGGCAGAAGAGGCTGCGTGTGAACCTCCACAACTTGACTCTGGAGGACACATTTTTGAAACAACCGTATTATCGTCCAGTGGCCTGTGCATTTGCTGCAATTTTCTACCGTTTTGGCAGCAGCAGTTAGATCCACAAATGATTTTCTGAGGTCCGTTTGGAAGTGAGTTGTGTTTCTTTGTCACCTAAAGAAATGGTTCAGCCCCTAAGCTGCTGATGTTATTTCAGGTTCCTTAAAGTTCTTCACTCGTAGCCTTGCCTGGATTTAGATTTTGCTTTACAGTTGGAGAGAGATTCTCTCTCAGACATAGGTTGTGTTACCTTCTTTAAGACAAGGAAATCTAGCAGGGCTGATAGGAAGAACCAGAAGGAGGTCAAACTGTCTCATGGTATGATCTAATTTCCTCTCAGTAGAGTGGCTGTGAGCCTGCCATATAGACAAGCAAGAGGATTCTAAGCAGCTCTGTCACTTTGGAGCTGAACATTTTCATCTTCCTTTTCAAAAATTTAGCTTTATATGCCCAGAACACAGTAGGTGGCCAATAAATATTTGCTGAATAAATATTGGGTTGAAAACAAGAGAGCAGCCTGGAATCCTGTGGAGCCAGAAATGGACCTCCAAGCCTCCCACCATGCTGACTCCCACGCGAGGCAGGCCGCGTGATTCAGAGAATCTCAGCAGAGGTTTGGCCATGCTCTGTGCTCACCTCTTCACATGGAGGGGGAAGTCTCCAGACGTTCGGACAAGCAGGCACAGGCTGCAAAGCAACAACAATGCAAAACCATGGGCCACCCAACTCTAGTATGTTTTCTGAGAAGAATGTGGCAACCATGCCTGAGCTCCTTAATTCTGCACAAAAATATGACTAAATCCAGCAGATGTGGAAGTGGGATCTGAACTATATGGATAGTTTCCACCCTCTGGACTAATACTTAACAGTAAATCTTTAGATGTGGAGGAAAAGAAAATTACTATTTTATATTTTTGAGCCAAACTTAAAGGCATGAGATATCACGTTATTCATAAAATTTCAAAGAGCACAGTATATACATTTTAATCCCAAGGATAGGGTCCCAAGACCTAGAGGGGAGTGATTCCTGGGGGATATTAAAATGTCCTGTTGACTCCGGGTGCCTGAGAAGAAATGGGAAAGTGTTTACACCCTACAAAGACAGCTTGCAAAATGTTCTCCCTCGGAGAATAGAGACAGATGGAGAGAGTGGTGGCAGCTTATGGAGATAGACAAGACTGTGAATAGTCATCACCCAAGGTGGGCAGGAAATAAATAATGGGAAATTGAAAAAAGGAAAGGAAAACAATGCCTTTTTTCCCTTTCTTTTCACCCATTTACTTAGATGATGTAATTTAGTGACAAGTTTGAACTGAAGACTAGTATGCTTTTTAGCATCTAGGAAATTATTTCTAGAAGCAAATGAGTGACAAATGCTGAGCTTTCTAGAAAGACCCTATTCCCCGGGCAATGTCTTTCAGAGCTGTATTTTTCATCCTAACTTTTTAGCCATTATTTAAAATATTAAAAGAAAGCCATAACAATAGTATAGGATATAGTAAAGGTTGGCAATGGTGACCAACCCTTTTTGAAAATGAAGTTCTATTGAAACACAGTCACATCTATTTCTTTACATACTATCTATGGCTCCCTTCATGCTACAATGGCAAAGCTGAGCGGTTGTACCAAAGACCATGTGGCCTGCAAAGCTAAAATAGTCACTATCTGACTCTTATGGAAAAAGCATATTGACCCCTGATTTTGAATTCTGTATAGTAAAGCTTGTATAAAGAAGTTGATGTAATTAATTAATTCGGTCTATAACATTGGATTTTTCTTATTATATTCTCTCTGAAGAGAATTACTGCATTGTTCAAGTATCAAAGTTCCTTTCTATGGTATTGTTGTTTACTATTGAATCTGTCACCAATCAGCAAAATTATGATTAAAATCAAGATTATACTATTCCCAATGGTCCCAAAGATGACTCAGCACCCTTCTACTCCCATAATGTGAGCTAAGAGGAGAGAGGAAGGATGACCTTTCAAAGAAGAATATTATTAAATAAATGAACGAACAAATGAATGAACAAAGCATGTTTGCGAAGCTGGGATTATCACCTCCCAATCTTAAAAGCCCGTGCGGTTGTGTTCTTCCTCCCTCTTCCTCCATTCCTACTCCCGGCTAACTACCTCTTATGTATGTACATTTGGTCCAAAGGAGAAAAAAGCAAGAGAACGTTTTTGGACCGACCCAGTTCATCACCAGTCCCAGTGAGGGGAACCTTAAGTCATGGGGACACTGGCTATTTTGCATGTTCTCATATACATCAAGACTGACAGTCATTTTATTAAGATCATTTACTCCAAATTGACCCTGTACTTTAGCAGAGAAAATTCAGGATTTACACTCAGTTTTCAAGGAAGGCAAATCTAAATTTCCAGAAATGGGCCAGATTTTTTTTTCCTAAGGAAATAGTAAGGCCAAATCTTGAAAAAACATCCTAATGGAACTGATAACATAAAAGTAGGAGATGTACCAAGGCTCACTGAGATATGCCACATTTAAATTTTCTTAAAAAAAATTCAAAGAAGTCTTATCATACCTACCACATATGTCCTGCACCATCTGGCTGGGCAGTTTTCTCTAGAGCCTATTCCCCAGACACCATCTCTTCAGCTGTCTACCTTGGCGAATTCTTATAGAAAAAAGCTGCATCTAAAACTTGCTCTGTACCATATTCATATAATCAAATTAGAAAATGTCAGCAAAAATCTTAAAATCCAATAATCTAGAGATCATTAGGAATAGTTTAACCCATTAAATATGACCCTTTGGGTTTTTAGCACACATGTCATGTATTCTAGATGAGTGCTTTTCTTCCTAAACACAAAAGAAGAGCCAAACCAGTATATGTTTTGCTACATTAAATAAAAAGAAATTATATCTATTTGATCAAAAAGATTTAAATAGATGTGTTAATTTTTTAAGCAAAGTCAATAATTTGAACTCATTTCTTACTTTAACTATATCCTATAATTTATTTTAAATTACACCTTGTTTCCCATTTACTATATTTGCCTTCTGTGGTTAGGAACTTAATTTGATGCCTGGAATTCTGGAATTTTTTTCAGCAGTGATTCATAGGAACTTAACTAGCCTGAGATTGTTTCAGATTTCCATTTCCTACATATAATAAAAATAATTTTCATAACAGATACTTAGACTTTTTTCAGCACAGCAAGCTGTTATGATTCAATTATTTTTCTACCCAGGGATTAAGTGCACCCAGCAATTCCAGATACATTTATTTCCACAAATGAAATGACATCAAGTAATACTCCACTGAAATCAATGGAAACCTGTTCTCCATCTTTTTATTAACTCAGTCTCATGATCTATTTCCTTTGATTCTGTCTTCTTCATTTCCTTCACTTATCCCATTTCAGTGAATCTGCTTACTCAATCCTTACACTTTGATTTAATTTAGTGCTTTTAATTTAAAAGCTGTCATTTGTAATAATTTGGCATTTCTTATATCTGCCTAAGAAAACTTGCTTGCTTTCTGTAAAAAAATTTGGTCATCTATGACATTGGTATTCTGTAAGAAAAGCTTTAAGAGTGTTTCAAAAACACAAATGATTTCCTATTTTATAAATGTGGATTATTTCCATCTAGAGTAGAAACAAAGTCATTCTGATTTAAAGAAAGAGCTCTCTTTGTAGGAGTCAGTGAATCACAATAGCTGGGATGTGTTATCCTGCCGAAACTCCCAGGAAAAGACCCCAACTAGGAAAGCGAGGTCAATTTATAAATCTGGGTTTAATTTACATTCTTAATAGACAATGTAATAATTATCTACAGCTATTAATTCCAAGCTACTGGGTACTAGCCATTGGATAATAATACCCTAAATTAAGAGATAGGCATTGCCCCATCACCAATAATTAAAAACAGAAAACGGGAAAACAGAGGGCAAAAATATATGTATAAAAAACTGTGTAAAGTGACAAAATTTATAGGATTAAACGTAGTAAATAAAATCCCTTGCTGAAAGGCTTAAAAGAAAGAAAAAACAGATCCACCAGCACAAGAATTATATAACACATTCTGTAAGAGGTCACATTTCTAAATATTAATTTCAATGAAATAAACATTTATTTTATAAACTTAAAATCAATTCCAAAGGAATACTAGAGTGACAACATGAATAACCATTTGTGGCTAGCATTTTATGCCTCTGTGTACCCGAATGACCACGGGCGAGCAAACGGGGAAGCTACAAAACAGATACTCATGTGAATTTTGACTTTGTGCAGCTGACATGTGAACTTGTTCATCTCAATGCAGATTAGCAGACAAACCACCTTCCAGATCAACATTTATAGTGGGTCACATAACAATCACAACCCCAGTTGCTGCATATCGGGAAAAGAAATTCCCTGGCCGGTAATCTTATTCAACCATGCCCTGTACATGTGACGCTAGCTTTCGGTAGCTAGGTATTTTTTAATTATTTACCAAGCAGCTAGTGTTCCTAAATTTAGGTAATTTTAAAAGTTCCTCCAGGAAATCATCTTTTGCTTCTAATTTTGTCTCTAAAACCATAGCTAATGAGTTTTTGTATTCAGGTTATGAGGGATGAAATGGCAACCTGTAGATCTGTTATTAAATTAATATTAAATGGATGTAAAATAATAGCAATTCATAAGACCAAATGATGATGATATACACAATTGTGTAGGAAGAGTTTTATTATTGGTTATGTATCCTTTCACTTGCCTTTGGAGAGAAAAACAAAAGGTATGCTTCTGCAGAGACCAAAACATCTTGCAGAGACCAAAATGGTTTCATGTGCCATGGGCAAACACCGCATTCATAAAAATAAAAGTATGTACTAAACAAAATCATTTATTTTAGGGAAAATCTGCTATAAACTGTATTAGGCTTCCTTGGTACAATGCTGTTACATTATTTTATCCCCTGCCCCAAAACATGCAATCGGCTAGTCTCTAATCATCATGGCAATGAATCTTGAAAGTTTTATCTCACTTCCCCAGCTGCACAAACATCCCAAGAGCTTCTCTCATTGATATTGGTCATTCATGAAGATTTTTTAAAAAGATACATACAAGAAAAGATCGGGTAGGTATCTGGTAGGGGAGGAGGGAGGTTTGATATGAGGATTAAATTAAACTACCAATCTTAAAATTAAATTGCTATGTGCTTAGTGCCACTGAATTATATACTTAAAAATGGTTAACATGGCAAATTTTATATTATATTGTATTTTGTCATATGTAAAGAAAAGTCATTAAAAAATGAAATGTCTCTGTTTAGGGTAAAATGTTATTGTGTACACATGAAAGGTGATATAAAAACAAGCACCCTTTACCCCAGCATACCGTTAAGTTGAAATACATATAATTGTCACTTTTGAAGGTTTAAAAATATTAAAATTTCATATGGTTCAACCTACCTATTTGTGAGTTCAACCTACATATTTGTGAGTAAAACGAAGTTGTGCCTCCATCCTGGAGAATTACCATTGTTTAGCAACTATCAGGGGACGAAAAGGCTGTGAGAAATAACCCCGGCGTATGGGCTTTTGATATTAGAGCCACTGCGGTTATGAATTACGTTTTGTGCATTTATGACAGCCTTTAGCTCCGAGTGAAGGAGATGAATCACGGTCCAGTGAGAGACCACTAATAGTGGCTGGGCTGATTCAATGGGGCGTCAAACTGCAGAGCAATCATTATTTGGGAAAAGATTAATTTTCGTTTCTATTTTCTGTCATTTTCTTACTACAAAAACAATCGTTCCTCCAAAAAGCCATTCTGTATATCAAAGTTGCAGTATGGCCTAAGATTCTCTTTAAGGAATAGAGCCTTTATCAATTTTTCTCCCCCCAGTCTCCAAGTCATAATTAACAGGAGACCCCATCTTCCCGTCAGCACTAGGTGACAGAGCTGATGTCCCCCCTCTCTGAAGCTCCCACTGTGAATGATTATTACAAGTCGTAGCCAGGGCCTGATACATGGAAAGAGCAATCATATTAGAATAAGAACATTAGAGAATGTCCAAGTCACTATAGCATTAGTGGACCCGAAGCAGAATCAATATGCATGCCCCTCCAGCTCCTCCTCAGCTTAGCGAAACACACATTCCATGTCCCGTGCTATATAACATGCAGAACATAAGACCTAGATCGGGGTTAACTACATTAATAAGAAAAGACAGTTTCCCCAATCCATCTGCCCAAGGTAACAAACTACGGCTGTCCTTCTATGAAATATCATGTTTGGTAGGAGGGTTTGGAACAGGAACGAAGAGAGGCTGCTCTATTAATTTAACATCAGCCACAGGAAACACAACTCTGAAAACAAGACTGTGCCATAAGGATTGTCTCAGAGACATTTTTAAAGAGACAAAACTGGGCTAACCCTTTTTAAGCAGCTTCCCCCCCCCCCAGCAAAAAGCTTTAAACAGGCTATTGTCAGAGCGCTGGGTACCTTTTCTCTCGTGGCTTTGTTCAGTATTTTCCTCGGCTGCAGTTTCCATGGCTGGCTTCACACCATCCACCAAAAATGCTTTTCCCCTGCTCCCCCCAACACACACTTTTTTCCCCTCCTCTTCCTTTTCTTTTGGACTCCCCTCCGTCTCCTATTCACACCCGCCTGATTGAGAGGCTCTGTTCTGCCCTACAGTAGATCACAGTCCCTTCCAAGATGCAAAAGTCTTGTCAGCGTCAATTTCGCTCTGCCTACTGGTCCATAAAGACAGCTGCCAAGGATCAGACAGCCATACGTCACCGAGGATCCCAGTTATAAAACAGCCATTCTGTGCCTGACTGCACCTCTAGTCTCAATGCGGCTCCCGGGGGGAGGACCTGCTCTCCCCTGGCCCACCGGCTCTTCCTCCTTGCGCTCTTTCTTAAGATCTGGATCTCTCCAAATCTCTCTCTCCTTCTCTCTCTTTCTCTCTCTCCCTCTCTCCTTTCTTCTAGCCAACTACACCCAACGAATGCTAATTAATTCTCCTGGGAAAAAATAGATTTGTGACATCAGAGGAGGGGATGTGGAGGAGAAAGAAAAGGGCCCCCTTCCACCACGTGACCTAGTTGGTCAGCCACAACGTGTGTTGTTTCTCAGGAGAATGTACATCTTGGCATAAGCATGACGCTTTCTTTCTCCCACAACCCCTATATGGCACATTACAGTTTTATTTCATATACTTCCCCTACCCCCGGCCCTGGCAAAGCATATCCAAAGGATGTGCTCGTGGTCTGTATTTTATTTTCTTTCTTTAATATTTGTCTTTCACACGATTTCTAGATATATAGATTGATTTTTTTTTTAAATATACCCCTGATCTTAGCCAAAAGACTGAGAAGCAATGATTTTTAAAAATACAAATTAAAGAGGGGAGAAAAACGCAAACACGGATTTAACAATAGCAAGGTAGCAATTTGGTGTTAGGATCCACTCCCTTGTCTGTAATTAATACATGTGATAGTTAAGAGAAACTTCAGCCCAAGCCCAGTTTATAAAAAGGCACCCTTTCTTATTCAAAATAAGCACAACATTGGGGGGTGGAAAATAAACACAGCACGTTTACAAGTATAGCTAGTTGACATTATGGAGGTTTCTTTGCAATGAAAATCCAAATAGAATTTTTTTAAAAAATTGGATGTGATCATTTCTAGATGAAGTTTTATTCATTAGAACCCTTTGCTCTAACTCAAAGGGGTATTTTCAAGAACAAATATTAACATAAAGGCTAGTAGACCAATAACGGTTTTGATTACTGGTTTCACAAGCCTTCTTGCATGCCTAGATAACGTGGGGCCAACGTTCTCAACCCATCTCAGCATATAAGCCTGTATGATGACTACGAGCTATATGTTTTCAAGTATCACTAGTTTCTGTACCCTTTTTTTACACATTTGGCTGACCCACTAACCTTCACTGTCCCTGTAAAAAAAATTGCAGCAATTCACTCAAATATGGGGATGCCCACTGATAACCACAGGGCGGAGTCCCTGACTAGAAATAATCTGCCAGTCACCTGGGTTTAACACCCATTTTGGAAGCAAAGATAAAGACAGGTTGGAGACCACCCTCTCCTAAAACCACTTTCCTGAGTTTTGAAGGTTTGTTACTCAACTCCTTAAAAAAAAAAAAAAGTTTTGTAAGATCCTGAATCAAAATCCTCTAACAACCTGATCTTTTAATGCCTAGCTTTTAGATAATCCCCCACACCTTCTTACATTTAATACTTCTGGACATGTTAAATTAGAAAAGATTGTGAAAACCAGTTTAGCCTGTTTCAACATTTTCTTTAAATTTTAGATCTCACTTTCTCACTTTTCCTTTCACCCATTGTCCTAGAAGGCCACACCCACAATCAAATGCATATTCCTTTAAATTAAGGCCCCAGCTGATTTTATTGTCTCCTGGTGAGAAACTGAGAGGCATGGATGCCTAAAACTATAGGCTTTAGAAAAAAGATTTGATGGCGTTATAATCACCTCCATGGGAAAACCCTACATGTCCTAATGAGGCAGTCTTAAATATTTTTTTGCACAGATTATTTAGATCTACTCAGACAGAAAGGTGGCAAGCGTTGGTACGTGACAAGCTTCTTCCCCTCAGCAGCTCAAACGAGAATTAAAACCCAAACAACATCCAATTTAGCACAAAAGAGGACATTGTGATTAGCTGTTATTGATTTTTAAAATGTATCTAGCAAAGTCATTCAATTATAGAACTGGCAGAGTAGCATAATTTTTTGCAGTTGCTTAAGAATATTATTTTAATAGTGATACAGGTGGGAAGGCAAAATATGCAAGGCATTCTTAATTTAAGGACAACTCCAGTTCTGTATCATAGCAATAAAAATCAAGATCAGTGCACAAAATATTCACACACCTTCCAGTTGATATTGTCATCTATTTTCACCTTGAAAAACTACATGTAAATGAACAATTCATTGCTTTTGCCTTATTCACAACTTCATCATTTCCTTCTCATTAAAATGATAATGTATGACAGTTCTAGAAATTACAGTGGTGCCACTTGATAAACAGCCTCAAAATGTCACTGATCTTTATGACAAACCATTTTGAATCAGAAAATAATGATGGACACGTTGTCAACAGCAAAAGAAAAAACAGAGTACATGCTTATAACCTTTCTGAGGTCTGCATCCAATTTTGGGCTAGGAAGTGGATACGCAGGATGAGTAGGCTGGAAAATGTCTCCCAGAGCTGAAAACATTTTTCTGGGCCCCATGCTCTCAGGCAGTCTGGGTGAAGGTAAGAACACTTACGAAAGCCAAACCCAGAATGAACATTATTGACACAAAATGGAGATATTAGGCTGAACCATATAAAACTGCTGATACTCACGCGGTTCAACTTATCTATTTGCAAGCCTTCTGTAGAATTCCAGCCAGCTCAGTAAACATGCATGGCATTAGCCTTCAGGTGCTAATATCTACAAATAGCATGGACATGCACAGTGATGGTGCTTGTCTCCAGGTAACCCACAGACTGGAGAATTCCTTTAAACCCGGTGCTCCTACCTTCTAGAATAGTGGTTCTCAATCTTCCTAATGCTGCAATGTATTTTCATTGTTACAAAGGGGTCACGACCCACAGGTTGAGAACCGCTGCTCTAGAAGCACAATGGCATCACAACAAAGAAAATGGGTGGAAGGGGAAGAGAATTTAGGAAAAGCTCTGCAGAACTGAGTTGGCTATTGCAGTATGGTTAGAGAACTGCTGGGTAAGGTAGGGTAGGGGAGGGTAGGGGGAGAGTGTTGCAGGAAAAAGTGAAGGATGAAAGGAAAAGGAGGTGGTTGTGAGGGGTCCTGGAGGTGATTTTTCTGACAGAGGGTGCAGAGCCTAGGGTGTATGTGGTGGGTGGGGAAGGGGACTGGTGGGAGATGACTAAACCAGCAGGCTGGGAAACAGGTAGCCTGAACACTTGGCTGATCCTAGAGGCAGTGGGTAGAGCTGGAAGGCATGAAAGCAGATGTGATCTGTGATTGACAAAGGTCTGTCTATTGGTAATGTGGAAGACAGAGTGGTGGGACAGGACAAGCCCAGAGGCTGGCGAATTGGTCAGAAGTCTCCTGAAACAGAACAAGCAAGAGACAGTGCAGGCCTGAACTATGGCCCAGGGAGAAAGTGAGGGCCGGATGCCGTCTGACTGAATGTGTAGATATGGCGTGGGGGGAGGATGTGAAGGGGCCTCAAGCCATCCTCCGGCCGCAGCCTCCCAATATGCTGGGATGATAGGTGACACTCATTGCACCCAGCCCAATGTTTCATGATACATTTATGGACCATAAGACACACCCTTTCCTGGTTACGACTCAAAGGGAATCAATACCTAGAACAACCCCAGAACTAGAGAACCTCATTTCACATTCTAGTATGAAAATTCCTCACATCTGCTAGAATGGATTTTAAGTAAATTGTGTTTTAAGGGAAATTTTCAACTGACTCTGATTTTCATATTACTCCCCATCATGATAAAATCAAAGAGGTGTTCTAGTGGCAAATATCTGGGTCTTCTCTCTACTTGGAGAGAAGAAAATTATAAATACAGCAAGAATTCTTTTTATTTTATTTATTTTCTTTTTGCTTTGTTTAGTCTTACTCTGTTGCCCAGGCGAGAGTGCTGTGGCATCAGCCTAGTTCACAGCAATATCATACTCCTGGGCTCAAGCAATCTTCCCACCTCCGTCTCCTGAGCTGGGACTACAGGCACCCGCCATGATGCCCGGCTAATCTTTCTATTTTTGTAGACAAGGGGTCTCACTCTTGCTCAGACTGGTCTAGAACTCCTCAGCTTAAGTAATCCACCCGCCTCGGCCTCCCAAGAATTCTTAAATAGTATATTTCAGGCAGAAAAGATACTTTCCATATAAAGTAACAATAATATTCCCAATATTAATAATTCTGTGCTGTGTTTAGAGTGCTGCACAAATTAAAAACTACAGAAACTAGACATATCGTATAGAGCCAGACATTTAGAATATCATCATCTAGATTTCTTTCTATAATTAGACTTTCAAAGCTTTAGCAATTTGGCAAAGCCTTTGTCCTCCATTACCAGGATTATATTTCCAACTTTTCATCCAACGTGGGTTTTTAAAAAAATGCCTTTTGATTCCTTACTCTTATTAGTCTCTTTTGTCACGTACTTCCTCAGGACCTCCTGTATGTCTGCTATGCTTTCCTTTATAGGAAATGACACTGCAGAAAGCTAACAGCTGAAATGACCAATCAAACAGGATGATGTATATGAAAACACTTATAAATTATAAAGCTCCAGAAGTACAAGCCATCAGGTTTAGTGCTTCTTTTTATGGCAGAGGTGGTGCCCAGGCAGGCCACGGTCTGAAACTAACGTTAGCCAATCTCCTCCCAACCCAATCAGGTGTTTATTTAATGACAGGCAGTGCCCTTGTTAAGACCCTGGGTCACCAAAATAGCAATTGTTATGTTTGACAAAAGCCAACTTAGCATGAGCCCCTCTCTCCTGGTGAAAAAATTCCACCTCTTTTTCTTCTTTTTTTAAATGTTTTGATTGAGACAGAGTCTCACTTTGTGGCCCTTGGTAGAGCACTGTGGCATCATAGCTCACAGCAACCTCCAACTCTTGGGTTTAAGCGATTTTCTTGCCTCAGCCTCCCAAGTAGCTGGGACTATAGGCACCTACCACAATGCTCGGCTTTCTTTTTTTTTTTTTTTTGTAGACATGAGGGTCTCACTCTGGCTCAGGCTGGTCTCGAACCTCTGATCTCAGGGCAATCCACCCGCCTCGGTCTCCCAGAATGCTAGGATCATAGGCAATAGAGTCTCACTCTGCCCTCCCTGGGTAGAGTGCCGTGGGGGCATCATAGCTCAGAGCAACCTCACATTCCTGGGCTCAAGCAATCCTCCACAATGTCCAACTAGTTTTTCTATTTTTAGCAGAGACAGGATCTCACTCTTGCTCAGGCTGGTCTCGAGTTCCTGAGCTCAAACAATCTACCCACTTGGCCTCCCAGAGCAAACCTCATTTTCAAAAGGAGAGCAAGAGAATAAATTTGGCAGCAGCAGGCTGAGACTTCACCTGAGGGAAACAGGTGTGGTGTGAAAAGTCTCAACACAGCGGGCTGCGGAATGGGCACAGCACAGGCGGTAGGGTGGCATTCTCCTGTCGGGTGTCCAGTGTATCTGCCTTAAAGTCAAGGTCAGCATGTCTGCTTCTCTCTTCCCTCTCAAATCAGGGTTGCTCCACTGGAGCACCAGTTGACATTTGGGGCGGGACCATTCTTTGTCGTGGTGGCCATTCTGGGTATTGTGGATGTGGAACAGCATCCTTGGCCTCTACTCACGAGATGCCAGTGTCACCGCCCCAGCTTTCATGACCAAAATGTTTCTGAATGTTGCCAATTGTCTCCTGGAGTGTACAATCAGCCCCAGTTGAGAACCACTGCTTTAGATCTATCTTTTCTTCTCTAAGTTTCCTCTGGCTGGTGCGATACTCTATCAGGAAAAACAGTTCTCCGGCCTGGCTGAGCAATGGAATTACCTGAGAAGTCTCAAAAATACTGATGCCAGGTGCTACCCCCCAATTCTGATTTGACGGGGCTGTGAGGTGGGCATGAGAGCTTTTAAATCTCCCCAAGGAATTCTGATAGGCAGCTAACTTGTGGAGGCAGGTGGAATGCACACAAAGTGTGCTACCATGACCGTGACACAATTGGAGCTGTTTTAGGAAAATTATCCCAAGGGCAGTTTGATGGATGGAGAGGAGACCGGAGAGGGCAGAGGCAGAGCGACCGCATGTAACTGGGGAAGAGGTGGAGACTCTACACTCAGTTGATACACAAATGAGAAACCAGTCATCAAGGCGAGGGTTGATCCTGAGACTTCCAGCTTGGATCCCCAAAAGTATGGAGAGGCCCTGGCGGAAGGGAACTGAGGAGATCAGGGGAAGTATATGTCTTCTGGGGGTGCTGTAACAAGGGGGCACAAGCTGGTGGCTTTAAACAACAGACGTTATTCTCTGTCAGTTCTGGAAGTGTGAAGGTGTGGGCAGGGCCATGTTTTCTCTGAAGGCTGTAGGGGAGGATCGTTCCTTATCTCTTCTGGCTTCCGGTGGTGGCTGGCAATCCTTGACATTCCTCATCTTGTAACTGAATTACTTTGCTCTCTGCCTCTGTCATTACGTGCTGTTCTGTGTGCCCGCGTCTCTTCTTATAAGGACTCTCGTCGCATTAGACCAGGGCCCACCCTAATCCGGAATGGCCTTATCCTAACTTGATTATGTCTGCAAAGACCCTATTTCCAAAAAAGGTGACCTTCACAGGTACAGGGGCTGGGATTTAAACATTTGTGGGGGGATACAATTCTACCCACACCAGATGAGGAAAGTGAGAGAGACTAGCAAGTTTGGAAGCCACGTGGGTGGTGTCTGAGCAGCGTGTGGAAGTCATCATGGGAGTGGGTGACACGCCAAGGGAAAAGGCACAGTGGGGGAGACCTTGCAGGTGCCACCGAATTCAGTGGGCCTCTAGTGGGATAACCAGTGTCAAAGGATGCAGAGGCCACTGGAAAAGATCCAGGACAGGGCCCTGTCACAGAGGAGGAGGAAATTTCAAGGAGGGAGGGGGCGTTTCACAGTCGAGGCAGCCAGAAGGCAAAAACTTGGCAAAGGCTGCTGAAATGGAAAATTCCAACTTCCCGGCCAGTTTCAGCACAAAGACTGGACTGGAAATCAATTTGTGGCGGGGCCACGGGAGGCCCAGTTTATGGGAGAATTGAGAAGTGAAGAGGAGGCAGCAGGGGCAGCCCACTTCCTAAAGAAGTTTGGTAGTGAGGAAGCCGGGCATGGTGGCTCGTGTCTGCAGTGCCAGCTACTCAGGAGGCGGAGGGCGGAGGATGGCTTGAACCCAGGACTTCAAGGCCACAGTGAGTTATGGTCATGCCTATGAATAGCCACTGCACTCCAGCCTGGGCAGCATAGTGAGACGCCGTGTCTAAATGTAAAGAAACAAACAAACAAAAAAGTACTACACAACTTTGATAGTGAAAGGAGGGCCAGAGAAGGAAAACAGGAAAAGTCCCCAAAACATCCCCAAACATCTTGTGCCAAAAAGGTGGCGGTAGTAGCGATTGAAAGAGAGAGACTTAAGAAGATGCAAGTGAGGGTGGAGATCACAGGAGGGGCAGAAGGCCAGCTGTGGGTGGCCGGATGGGACACTTCGCCCTCTGAAATGGGAATGAGGAAAGAAGAAATGGAGGGAAAGGGACGAGTCTATGGAACTCTAATATTTAGGAAATTTCATCTTTGAGGAGGTGGTGGTGACAGGGAGGTTAAAAAGTCAACCTGTCCAGCACTGAAAAAGGTACATTTGTGTTTTGATTTATTCCACATCCCAGCCTTCCCAGGGAGCGATCATCACATCACCAGGCCCACTGGATGGGTGACAAACGGAAGGTGTGATGGTCTTGGTCTTAGCAAGATCTCCTGGAGTCTAGATTGCTTGGGGGCCTGGGTGGGGCTGAGCTTTCAGGGCTTCTGGGCCCCCAGGCTGGAGTGAAGAAGAAAAACACTACCCTTACCGTATGTCTCATCACACAGGGGATGGACCCCAACGTGACGGGGCCACACTGAATAAACAAAGCCAAAAAGAGAAACAAAGACCAGCTAAGGGGTTTCTAAACTGGCTTTTTCCCCCCCTAAATATGGAAGGCTTCACGAATTTGCGTGTCATCCTTGCGCAGGGGCCGCGCTAATCTTCTCTGTATTGTTCCAATTCTAGTGTATGTGCTGCCGAAGCGGGCACTCTCAACTGGTTTTGATAGAGAAAGGAAAGCTTACACTTCTTCCTTATGTACACAAGGGCTACACCAGGAGACAGCTGACCTACTGACAACATGCTTCTTGATTCATTATCACATCCTGTGGGAAGCTCTGATCCCTTCATTAAGAATGGCACACCACCAGTGCGCTCTCCCTGCGAGGGCACCCAATTAACCCATCTATCCAGCATGTACCAGCCAACACGAACATGGGCCAGACCAGCCTTCCCAAAACCCCTTTGTTAGCTGCTGAACTGCATCTACTGAGAGCCCGGTCATGGCTCCAGATCGTTTCACCAGAAATTATAGAAGCTGGAGTATTTCCTTACTCTCAGCTTCCCCATCTACTGAGAGGCCTCATAAAAGATTGTACTCATCAGGCTGCAGTCAGGATTGTAACTACTGCCCACAGAGCGTCAGCATAATGCCTCCCACATGGCTTTTCTGTAAGTTCTGCGTGTACCCAACACCCTCATATAGGTCCAAGGGAGAGGGAGAGAGGGGAAGGACCAGCTGGTAATTTCATGGCCTTCAGATCGTTCCCTGTCCCAGAGGGGTTCACTTCTGTGCCCTTGCCTGGTCTGACTGGATTTCCTAGGGCATGCTCCACTCCCACCCTGCCCCAGACCTTTCTGTGTTCTGTTCTCCAATTGTCCCAGAGCCTTCCCTGAGGCTGTGTGGATTAGAAGTGATGTCTGGGGGAAAAAAAAAGAAGTGATGTCTGAGATTCACTAAGCTACAAATAAAAAGGAACTGAGATGAATAAGGCCATGGGATGAAGAAAGACACTCCTCCAAGGGCACTCTTTTCCAAATGAACAGTTTCTAGAATCTGCAGGCTACTGCTAACACCTGGGTATTCAAGACTAAATTAGATTGCCTCTCATTTTTATATTTTAAAAAAGCACTCTTCACTGCTGGTGGGATTGCAAACTAATACAGCCCTTATGGAAAAAAGTATGGAGAATCCTCAAAGAGATAAAAGCAGACCTTCCATTTGATCCCACAATCCTATTACTAGGTATCTACCCAGAAGAAAAAAAATCATTTCACCACAAGGACATCTGCACTAGAATGTTCATCAAAGCGCAATTCACAATCGCTAAGATTGGAATTGATCAACCCTAGTGCCCATCAACACATGAATGGATTAATTAACTGTTTTCTATGTACAACTGTTTTCTATGAATGCTATCCAGTCATACAAAAGATGGAGACTTTACATCTTTTGTTTGTACCTGGACGGAGTTGAAGCACATTCTTTTTTTTTTTTTTTTTTGGCTGGGGCTGGGTTTGAACCCACCACCTCCAGTATATGGGGCCGGCGCCCTACTCCTTTGAGCCACAGGAGCCACCCGAAGCACATTCTTCTTAGTAAAGTATCACAAGACGGGAAAAGCAAGTATCCAATGTACTCAATAACTAATATGAGACCAACAGATAAACAAAACAAATTGCACAAAACGGTGAGCTATTTAATTTAGTCTATTGCTGACAAGAATCTACACTAAAAAAGATACGACCACACATTTTAAAATAATGTTCATGTTTATTCAAATGCAATCTTTTGTTACACTGTCTCATTTGTTT
>CAUYRH010094627.1:0-27278 GCA_963574655.1 Perodicticus potto
ATAGTGATTAAGAAAATGCCATGAAGGCTATCTCTCACAGTATGATCAAAATGTTTCTGATTGTATATGAAGCACATTCTGCCCTATGATTGCACCAATGTACACAATTATGATTTAATAAAATTATTTAAAAAAAAAAAAGAAAGAGTGTTTAAGAGCAGAAAGCTTGACTCTTCTGAATATTTATTTTTGGAAACACTTTTTCATTATGGAAAAAACTTTTCAATTTTATTTTGTCTATATTTCAGTTACTAACACATATATAACCTTCTGCATTTTCATATATTCATTGAAATGTTAACTATTTGTTGAATTCAGTTCTTACTGAATACATAAGACTATGTCAAATAAATGTTATAAAGAATACAAAGGAATATAAGAGATAGTTTCTATACTTTAAGATGATTATAATTTAATTGGGAATGTAAAACATAATCAGGTCTGCTAAGGTTGGGATGTGTTCCTAAATTTCATGTGTTGATTGAGAACTGAATCCCCAGGCAGCGCCTGTGGCTCAGTGGGTAGGGCACCAGTCCCATATACTGAGGGTGGAGGGTTCGAACCTCACCCCAGCCAAATGGCAACAAGAAAATGGCTGGGCGTTGTGGTGGGATCCTGTGGTCCCAGCTGCTCAGGAGGCTGAGGCAAGAGAATCACTTAAGCCCAAGAGTTGGAGGTTGCTGTGAGCTATGTGATGCCACAGCACTCTACCAAGGGCAATAAAGTGAGACTCTGTCTCTACAAAAAAAAAAAAAAAAAAAAAACAGTAATGTCTCAGAATATAAAATCAACGTCCACAAATCAGTAGCCTCCATATATGCCAATAACAGCCAAGATGAGAAACTATCAAGGATACAATTCCCTTCACAGTTGCTTCAAAAAAATGAAATACCTAGGAATATACCTAACAAAAGAGGTGAAGGAACTCTACAAAGAAAATTATAAAACCCTAAGACAAGAAATAGCAGAAGATATTAACAAATGGAAGAACATAACATGCTCATTGTTAAAATGTCTATTGTTCCCAAAGCAATCTACCAATTCGATGTAATCCCCACTAAAATACCAACATCATACTTTCAAGGTTTGGAAAAAATAATTTTTTGTTTTGTACTATACTACAAGACCATAGTGATTAAAACAGCATGGCATTGGCACAAAAACAGAGACATTGATTTTGGAACTGAATAGAAAACCATGAGATAAAACCAACATCTTACAGCCACCTGACATTTGATAAATCAAACAAGAACGTACACTGGGGAAAAGAATCCCTATTCAATAAATGGTGCTGGGAGAACTGGATAACAACACAGAAAAGACTGAAACTGGACAGGCACCTTTCACCACTTACAAAAATTGATTCAAGATGAATGAAAGATCCATTCTGATACAATAAAATAAAAATCCTCAAAGAATGTATGGGGAAAACACTTGAAGATACCGACCTGGGGAAAGATTTTATGAAGAAGATTTCCATGGCAATGGCAACAATAAAAATAAATAAATGGGCTTAATTAAACTGAAAAACTTCTGTACAGCTGAGGAGACAACAACCAACGCAAATAGACAACCTTCAGAATGGGAAAAGATAATTGCATATTATGAAGCAGACAAAAGCTTGATAACTAGGATCTACAGAGAACTCAATCAACAAAAAGACCCAACAATCCCACATACCATTGAGTAAAAAGCATGAATAGAGCCTTCTGTGAAGAAGATAAACCAATGGCTAACAAACATGTAAAAATGCTCATCTGGCTCTGCGCCTGTGGCTCAAATGGCTAGGGCACCAGCCACATACACCTGAGTTGGCGGGTTCGAATCTGGCCTGGCCCCGCCAAGCAACAATGTTGGCTGCAACTGAAAAATAGCCAGATATTGTGGCAGGTGCTTGTAGTCCCAGCTACTTGGGAGGTGGAAGCAGGAGAATCGCTTGAGCCCAGGAATTTGGAGGTTGCTATGAGCTATGATGCCACAGCACTCTATTCAGGGTGACAGCTTCAGGCTCTGTCTCAAAAAAAAAAAAAAGAAAAGAAAAAGAAAAAATTGCTCATCATCTCTAATCATCAGAGAAGGCAAATCAAAACCACCCTGAGATATCATGTAACTCCAGTCAGAATGGCCCACATCACGAAGTCTAAAAGCTGCAGATGCTGGCGCAGATGGTGGGACTGCAAACTAATACAACCTTTTAGGAAGGAAGTATGGAAAATCCTCAAAGAACTCAAATTAGGCCTCCCGTTTGATGCTGCAATCCCATTACTAGGCATCTACCCAGAAGAACAAATAATTTTATTATAAGAACATTTGCACTAGACTGTTTATTGCAGCTCAATTTACAATCACCAAAATATGGGAACAGCCTAAATGCCCATCAATCCAGGAATGGATTACCAAGCTGTGGTATATGTGTACCCTGGAATGCTATTCAGCCATTCAAAGAGATGGAGACTGCATCTTTTGTATTAGTCTGTATGTACTCAATTCTAATATGAAGGCAGTGGATGAGCTAATACAAGGGTGGGGTAGGGGAATAGGGAGGGGGAGGGGGAGGAGGGAGGGGGATGGGGTTCACACTGTGGCAGACCTCTTGGGGGTGGGACACAATTACAAGAGGGACTTTACCTCACAGACACAATCAGTGTAACCTAATTCTTTGTACCTTCAATGAATCCCAAACAATAAAAAATAAAAAGGAAAAGAAAAAGAAAAGAAAAGGGAGCAGACTGAGTGATGACACGCACAGTCCGGCTCGCCCGTGCTGCCGCCACTGGATCGTGACACAGCAAGAAGGCCCTCGCCAGATGCCAGCCCTTTCCTCTTGAACTTCATAGCCTTCAGAACTAAAAGAAATAAAGTTCTTTTCCTTATAAGTTGCCCAATCTGCGGTATTCTGTTATAGCAATGCAAAACAGACTAAGTCAATACCAAAAGTTCTATTACGTGAGAAAACATCTGAAGTTAATCTTTCTACTGGCTTCCATCGTCAAGGCAGTGGTGAGAAAGGTACCCAAAAGTAAAACCGAAAATGCTGAGTTCTCAAAAAAAATCTGATTACACATCTTAGTGAGAATGTCTGTTTTTCTAAAAAGGCAACATAAAACTGGTTTCTCCCAAGGTGTGGGTGAGGTAAAGACTGCTCTCAACTGGCATCGATAGTAGGTATTTTAGGGGTTGGGGGTCAGTGAGAGGGTTCTCGGGGCAAATGTGATCAGAGTAAGTTTCATAAAGGAAAGAGGATCTGGGGCAGGGGTGAGGGCTGGGTGCCGTAGACTAGAAATGAGGATCAGGGCTTCTCGGTTTAAAGTGAGCAAGGGGTGTTCTACGCAGGAGCAGATCTGCCCAGCTGAAGTGGGAGGGGTGTCAGGTGCCTGTAAGAGAGAAGGCATTGGAATTTAGGTAAGGCCAGTCTGTAACTGGTATGGACTGTCAGGCTGGGATTTTATCCCATAATTTGTGGTTACACTGAATTTGTTTGTTTGTTTGTTTGATTAGGGAAAGCAGTAGTATTTTTGGAAAATGTTTCTGGCTATTAGAACCCCTTTGAAAAATGTTGGCATTATTTCACATAGCTGAATGTTTTTATACTCTATAACCTAATACTCCACCTGTAGGAATGCACAGATACACTTGTGCACCAAGAACGTTCATAGCCACATCGCTGTAACAGTAAAGCCTTGGCAACAATCAGAGTTGGTTGGCAGGAGAAAGGACAGATGTGGTTTGGGTGGTGCACAGTGCACTGTTGTGTAGCAACAAAATAAACTGATTAATAGTGTCAACATGGACAAATCTTGGAATTATAGTGGTGACTGGAATAAGCAGTGTGAGAAAGGTACCAAATGGTGAAGTCCCAAAACACACACACACAGTACTGCCTTATAACCCTCCAAAGTCAGCAACGCTGACAATACAATGTTCAGCACAGATACACTTGTCATAAAACTATATTCTTTTTTAAAAATGGACTTAAAAATGTCAAGTTGAAGATAGTGATTAACTCTGGGTATTAGGAAAGGGATTGGAATAAGTGAGGTATCCTATTGTTGGGTTGGGTGGTTTGTTGGTTATATTCCTTCATAGAATTATTCTTCATAACTAACATATGTTACATGGAAACTTTTTATAATTCAAAAAATATTTAAAAAAAAAATTTTTTTTTTAATTTCAACTAGCAGCAGTAGCAAGGTAGATAAGGAAGAAAAGACTAGAGGCTGGGAAACCAGTTAGGAGTAGCTTTGCCAGACACTTAGTCATGAGTTAATAAAGGACTAGACCATCTAACCAGGGTTTTATAAACTATATTTTTAGCAACAGAATATTTTCTCCCTTTACAAACAAAACTTTCTCTCTTTAAATGAGCAAAGGTGCTCTGATGGAAAAAATTTTTTTCTTTTCTTTTCTTTTTTGTTTTGCAGTTTTCGGCCGGGGCTGGGTTTGAACCCGCCACCTCTGGCATATGGGGCTAGCACCCTATTCCTTTGAGCCACAGGGGCCACCCTCTTTTTTTTTTTTTTTTTTTTTTTGAGACAGCATCTCACTCTGTCACCCTGGGTAGAGTGCCATGGCATCATAGCTCACAGCAACCTCAAACTCCCAGGCTTAAGTGATCCTCTTGCCTCAGACTCCTGAGTAGCTGAGACTACAGGCGCACTCCACCACCCCAGCTAGTTTTTCTATTGTTAATAGACAATAACAATTTTTTTTTTATTGTATCATAGCTGTGTACAATAATTCAATCATGGGGTACAGTGTGCGGGTTTCACATACAATCTGAGATATTTTTATCAACATGATTGAGATAACATTCATGAGATTTTCTCATTTACTATGTGAAAACATTTTTGATCCGTATTTAGAAGTTTTCTCCTGACCCTTCAAATATGCACCACCAGTGTGATCTCACCCTTTATCCTCTCTCCCCTCACCCTCTCCCTCCCCTTCCCTCCCTCTCCCCCTTCCCCATCCTCTTGTGCAATAATTGGGTTGTAGCCTTTACTTGAAAGATATAAATTTGCTTCATATTAGGGTGTATAGATTGGATACTTTTTCTTCCATTCTAGAGATACTTTGCTAAGGAGAACATGTTCCAGCTCCATCCATGTAAATATGAATGAGGAAAAGTCACCATCTTTCTTTAAGGCTGCGTAATATTCCATGGTATACATGTACCACAGTTTATTAATCCATTCGTGGATCGATGGGCTCTTGCTTCTCATAATTTTAATGTGCATGTTTCTTCAGGAACTGTTTCTGAAGATTTATTTTGCATCATTTAATGGGACACATTTTCCTCTTTATTTGTATGCCTTGTGATTTTTGTTTATAACTGAAGTTTTGAGAAACAACCACATCTCCTGGGGTTTAAAGATTGATGTAGATAACTTTTATTGATTCTTGGGCCCCTAAGTCTTAATATTAACCCAGGGTGAAGGCTTATGTTCTTCCTACATCTTTTCTGAGCATGCATCCTTCTTTTGGTATGTCTGTGTGTGCGTGTATGTGTGTGTGTGTTTTCTTTCTTTCAGTTTTTTTCTTGATGCTTTTAATTGTCTTAATTTCCTAAAAAGTCTCACCTCAGATCCTTCTCAGGCATGAGATATATTATAGTACTACTCTACTTGTTATCTTTTGCCCTCAGTCATCTGAAAGTGTGAAGACTCCCTGCAGTTTTCACATACCACAGCACCCACCACTGCTTTCTGCACCTTCTAGTCTATGATCTAAACAGTGCTTCCATTTCCCATCTGGAGTACAAGTTAGGCAAAATAGAATCCCATTCTGTGGGCAGCCCACACACAAGCCACGATATTGCAAACAAACTTCACTCTGCTATTTATGTTTTGAGGGAGAGACCTGGAAATTAGGCCTTTTCCTCCTGACACACTAAGGAAGGAGTGGGTCAAAGTTAAGCAAAGATACCATGAAATCCTAATCTCTTTGACTGATTTCTAGAGCTTTTTCCAGAATCCTGCCCCAGAGGCAGGGTCCTTTAAGACCTGTGGTACCAGCTGCGATCAACTGGAGACAAATAAAGTTAAAAGCGACAAGAGATAAAGAGACAGGACACACAGAATAGATTTTCAATGGTGGGTACAGGAGCCCACTGGTAGCTTGTGGGGCTTAAGTGAGTGGCCCTTGAGTGTTTGTCCTACCCAGATTTTATTAAAAGCTCTTATCTTATTTAGCTGAGGGGATAAACTGAGGAAGAGAGTAAAAACATCAGTAGTTTCTATGAATAAGCATGTTAGTTCTTAGTCTATCTATAATCATTAACTTTTAGGGTCTGGGAAGCCTTGAGAAATCTGGAACCTGAGCCTTGGTTGCGGGCAGCTGCCTGTTGGTGGTCATGCACACAGATTCCTTAGGGGAGGTAAGACCCCTATAGTTTCTCTGTGGATCAATGTGGTAGCATCAGTTTTCCTTTGAAGAATGGGTAGAAAAGAGGAATTTTCCCCTTATCTCCACCCAGAGGTGTTTCCTTTCATGGTTAGGGTACAAGCCCTCCGGTCCCTATATCAGGGCTTGAGCTGATCCCTTGATCTCTGCCCTGGCCATTATACAAATTCCTACAATGGGTATTTGCTTTGACTGTTGACTGGGTGGGGATCAGCCTGATTAATATTTCTTCCCAGACCTGGCATGCAGCTTCTGCTATGCCCATTGTTTTTCAGAGTGCTCATAGTTCCAGCAGGGGTGTTTGTGAGTTGTATCTGTAGGCCAGACTTCCAGTAAAAGCAGCAACTGCCCAGAGAAGTAATTCAACTGTTAGTTTGAAAGCAAGCTAGCTAAACGGCTTTTATTCCACTTTGCTCATCTTATTTCTCTGATTTTCCCCCTTTCTGGGGGTGTTTTCCCTTGCCAAAAATGGGGTCTTTGGTTCCCATTCTCCCTGTAGTTTTTTAGTGAGTATGTTGTTTATTTGATATTTCTATGGGATGAGAATCTTCAACTTCCTAGTCTGCCATATTGTTTACCTAAAACGGCAAGTTTTACGTTATATAACTTTTACCACACTTTAAAAATGTTAATAATGCAATACGCCAAAAACCATAAAATTGTGCACTTTTAATGGGTAAATATTATGATTTGTGAATTATATTGCAATAAAGCTCTTAGAAAGAACTACAATGAAAATAGTAATAACCAAATAGTGAAAAAAAAGCAGATCATTTGCCTCTAGCCAGAAATGTGGATAGGTTTTGACTTAAAAGAGGCACAAAGGATCATTTTGGAGTGATAGATACATTCTAAATGTTGATGGCTGTGGTAGTTACACAAGTGTACACAGTTGTTAAAATTCATTAAACTATACTCTTAGATTTATGTTCCTTTTATTGCATGTAAACTATACCTTAGTGCAATTAATTTAAGAATAAGTTTGTTTATGTCATTCCTGTGCTCAGAGTAATCTAGTGGCTTTCAATTCCCCTGACCATAAAACACAAGAAGTTATCCTGGTCTACATGTGCCTGTTGTTCACCTCACTTCATCCAAATGAACCTCCTTGTTGTTTTTGAAATTGACCATGTGTGCTCTTGCTTTACAGACTTTGTGCTTACTATTCCCCTCACATAAACATGACTAACTTTTGCAATTTTTTCTACTTTCTTCTCCAGTGTCATCTTCCCATACATGTCTTTGACTAGCTTCTTTATAACGAATGGCACTTCACTAACTCCTCCTCCTCTTTCTTTACCCTGATATAAATTTTCTTATCATTTATTATCACTTGTCATATATTTATGTCTCTCCTTACTAAAATGTAACAGCTATTAAACAAGGAGTCTGTTTTCCCCACCGCTACATTCAGAGTTACTAAAACATTGCCTAGAACACAATAGGTACTTAATATATACTTGTTAAATGAATGAATGAAATAAAGAATACACTAAATACTTTTAGGCATAAAATGAGTTATTTGAAATCAGAGCTTTTGGCAGCTTGGCAAATGAGAAGGCTAGGGAACAACTGAAAATAAGACAGAGATGGGCTTCCCCCTTAAATCATGTTGTTTTAAAGAAGACAGATACATCAATTAGCAATCTAGAAAATATTTTTGAAACAACAAAAAAGGAAACATTTTTATTCATACAAAATGAATTTGGCCTTCTCCTCAATGAATAATCATCAAGGATCTACTGTGTATAAAGCACTGAACTAGGCACTGTAGGATAAAACATGAGTAATATATCTTATTAATCAAAAATGTTTAAACTCTAATAGGAAGAATAAAACATCTCTTCAAACTGTTAAAGTACTTCAAATAGAAACTGTAAGTGCCAAAAGAGGCATAGAAGCACATATAAGGAACTACAAAGAGAATGGATTACAGACCCATTAGTCAAGGGGAATCTTGAAATGATTGCATTGATCTTAGAACTTGAAGAATAAATACGGTAAATTCTGAAAAGCAAGAAGGGAAATTCCATGGAATTGACATACTATGTACATTCCAAATTGTATATAAAATAGGAACATTGTCCCCCATAAATGTGTTAAAGTACACAGTTACGATTCAATAAAAATTATGAGGAAAAAAGTTGAGAAACTGTTTTTAATTTTTTTTGAACCTTCTATGTAATGGTATGTGGTCTAGTAATTAGAAAACAAATACTTGGTATGATTATGTCCCATGGCCTGAAAATATGAAATGAGACTATTATTTTTCTTTCATTTAAAAGGTCCAGCAAGTTCTTCTTATGAGTTACTTATTTCAGTCTACTGGTAGTTACAGTAATGATGCATAATAGTGTGTGAAGCTTTCAGTTGTAAATGAAGACCATGAATTGAGAAAAATGAAATGGCTCATTTCAAGTGGTGTCTGATGGTTTATATGATGACAAATAATTGGCTTGACAGAATTTTTACTTGTCAGTTGGTGGTTTGTCATTGTGTTTGTAGATGGGCGAAAAGAGCAAATGCATGTTTGGAATGCATCTTTTAGGCTTTTATACTAATTTCACATTCTCATCGTCATGAATACCTGTCTTAGACATAAAATGGAGCAGATGTTCCTTTATGTGAGTACCTATATCAGCTCTTCACACATATGATGCACTATTTGTTAAATTAAGGGAAGTAGCAGGAATAACTGAATTTGTATCACTATGAACTGTCTTCTGTCTCGATCCATTCTTGCCTTCTAAAAAACTATTATTACTCTGATACATAAAGACCAACTTTATTACTTAATGCTACATGTGATTTTCAAGTGCCTAGACACTGGATTTGCATTGAATATGTGGGATTCCAGATAAACAGTCAAATTCAAAATGAGTTTAGTTGTCAGCCCATATTAATAGAGTTGTGATATAGTAAGGTTTGCATGTATGAATAAAGCAATTTGAGGAAGAAGTGAAAAGGTTTTATGCTTATTTCAAAGGAACAAATAAAATTTATCACTTACTCATGTCTTCTTTCTCTAATTTAATAATTTCTCATGTTTGCCAGAGATGCTGGTGTGGATTGGAGAAAAGGGAACACTATAACATTGCTGGTAGGAATGCAAACTAATACATTCCTTTTGGAAGGATGTTTGGAGAATACTTAGAGATCTAAAAATAGACCTTCCATTCGATCCTATAATTCCTTTACTAGATATATATCCAGAAGACCAAAAATCACATCATAACAAAGATATCTGTACCAGAATGTTTATTGCAGCCCAATTCATAATTGCTAAGTCATGGAAGAAGCCCGAGTGCCCATCAATCCACTAATGGATTAATAAATTGTGGTACATGAATGCCATGGAATATTATGCAGCCTTAAAGAAAGATGGAGACTTTACCTCTTTCATGTTTACATGAATGGAGCTGGAACATATTCTTCTTAGCAAAGCATCTCAAGAATGGAAGAAAAAGTATCTAATGTATTCAGCCCTACTATGAAGCTAATTTATAGCTTTCATACGAAGACTAACACCCAATTATAGCACAAGAATATGGGGAAAAGGGCAAGGGAGGGGAGGGGAGGAGGGAGGATGGGTGGAGGGAGAGCGACTGGTGGGATCACACCTATGGTGGATCTTAGAAGGGTACAGGTGAAACTTACTAAGCACAGAATACAAATGTCTTCATATAGTGATTAAGAAAAAGCCATGAAGGCTGTGTTAAACAGTTTGATGAAAATATTTCAGATTGTATACCATATCAGCACATTGTGTCCCATGATTGCACTAATGTATACTGGTATGATTTAATAAAAATTTAGAAAAAAATTCTCATTTTTGATTCAATATAACAGCTTTAAAATTACAGCTATATTAAAACAGTGCTAATTTTTTTTGGAGTAAATAGTTGATTCTAATGTTATGGTTTGGGACTAAATGAGACAATTTAAACAATTTTATAGATGACTCACTCAACACTTCACTCAGCCTTATAGCTGACCACCTCTACTCCACTTCAGAAATTTGATTGAAATGTCACACCCAAGTATTTGCTTTTTTCTAATAATATTTGTAATAAATCTTATAACAATTTAAAAATTATAATAGTTTAAAAATAATATCATGTACAAGGCACTGTATTAAGCACTTTACATAGCTCATATACTATTTCCAACAACTCTTGGAGTAAACCCCATTGTTATTATTTTACATATGGGTAAACTGAGGCTGCAGAGCTCAAAGAAATTTACCCAAAAGTAACTCAGATTTGCAGATGAAGAAACTAAAGATGCGAGTCAAGTTACAAACAGCTATACACCAACAAATTGCCTAATCTGGAAGAAATGGATAAATTCCTAGACATATACAATGTACTAAGATTGAACTATGAAGAAATAAAAAACCTGTACAGGCCAAAGCAAGTAACAAGATTGTATCAGTAATAAAAAGTCTCCCATCAAAGAAAACTCCATGGCCTGATGACTTCTCTGCTGAATTCTATCAAACATTTAAAGAACTAATAACATATTTTTTTTCAAACTAGTCCAATAAATTGAAGAGAAGGAAATTCTTCCAAAGGTCAGAAATACTAAAATCAGACAAAAACACATCAAAAGAAGAAAACTTCATGCTGATATCCTTGAGGAACACAGATGCAAAAATCCTCAACAAAATAATAGCAATCCAAATCCAACAGCACATTAAAAAGATCATTCACAATGATTAAGTGGGATTCATCCCAGGGCTGAAAGTATGGTTTAACACAAAGAAATCAATAAACATGATCCATCACATGTACAGCATCAAAGAGAAAAACCGTATGATTATTTCAATAGACACATAAAACACATATCAGAAAATTCTACATTCTTTCATAATAAAAATTCTCAGCAAATTAGGTTTAGAAAGAGTGTATCTCAAAACAACAAAGGCCATACATGACAAACCCAAACCCAATATAATACTACATAGAGAAATGTTGAAGAGATTTCCTCTAAGATCTGTAATAAGGCAAAAATGTTCACTTACACCAATTTTATTCATCATAGTCCTAGAGGTCCCAGTTATAAAATAAAGCATCAAAAAAAGATGAAAACCAAGGTTTGACTCGTTGAAAATCTATACTCTTTTACTGACTCTAAAATTTTAAATATGACCTCTTTTGTTAAGTTTTTATGTATTCCTCTAAATAATTCTTAGCCTCACTGAGAATGTCAAATCTTGCCTCTCCATATTCCACCAAATTAGCTACTTTCTTTATTCTTCAGAATTTTATTACTTTTTTCACTTTTATTATTATTTTAACTGACACACAATAATTACTCATATTTATGGTGTATACTGTAATATATTAGTACACATATTTATGCATAATGCTCAAATCACAGTTATTAACATTATAACTATAAATAGTAATGCTGCCAGTGTCCTTCAGACAAAAAACTTCATAGAAAGTGGTTAAATGTGGGGGGAATTCTGGGAAGATAGCCAACTGGTAGCAACCCTCAGCAGTGGCTCCTGACCAGAGGGAGAAAAACTGGATGGAATCGGACTCTATGAAGCCAAAGGAGGTAACTCCAAGGAAGAGCATTCAAGAAAACAAATTGCCGGTACAAAGCCTATCCACTAGAGGATGGGAGGCCCCTCTCCCAAGCAGGAGGCCCTCCTCAGGCTATCTGCGAACTAGCAGGGAACAAAAGACCTTTCATTTTACCTTGCTGGAGAGAGCCGCTAAGCACCAGTTCTCTTTCTCCAGGGAGGTTCCCACTTATGAACCTAGACGCCACTCTGCCAGGCATAAAATTGAACAGTTATTTTCCCCCCACAAATCCAAACTTCCATTCCACAGTTACCCCTCACATGGCAGTCTGAAGTTCTACCCCCTGCAGAGCACAGAGTGTTTGGTCTTTTCCTGAGAGATCTGGGCATAGTGTGGACCACCAACCATCAGGATGGAATCTGTGATGCTGGGTGGGAGGAGGAACAGTCCCCTGGTTATGACTATGTCTGTCCAGTGGTGATGTTGACCCTTGGTTTGGTCTGAGTCTGCTCGGCCAGGGTGCAGAACCCCTGGCTCAGATGGTACACACAACGGGAGAGTGGTTGCCCTGTGTGGACTGAGTTTGGCAGGCAGGGTTGGTACTCAGCCCCCGCTAGACCTGCGAGCAGAGGCTTACCAGGCATGGACTGAGACCTGAGGGCAAGGGTGTGGTCCCCTTACTCCAACAAAACCCTTGAGTGGAGGCTTCCTGGGTATGAAGCAAGACCTGAGGGCAAGGGCATGGTACCCTGTCTCCAGTGGGCTGGTGAGCAGAGGCTTACCTGGTGAGGACTGAGACCTGTAGGTAGGGTGTTGTGCCCTGACTTCAACAGAGCCTGAGAACAGAGGCTTGCTAGGCAGTGAACTGAGACTGGCAGGCAGGGTTGTGGTCTCATGACTCCAACTGGTTTGGCAATCAGAGGCTAGTGGGTGTGGAATGAGACCAGTCAGTGGCCCCTGGCTCCATCTGGGCCTGTCACCAGAGAAGTGGACAACAGTGTGGACTGAGTCTGGCGGGTGGAGGTATGGATCCTTAGCTCCAATTGTGCTGTTAGAGACTGTTGAATCGCTCTCTGTTGGGCAGGGTTTGCACTGCCTAACACAATTTAATTGGAACTCGTGTTTGGGGCTATACACTGGTGGAAATTCCGAGGTTGACCTTTGAAGTTCTGTAGTGAAAATGAACTAAATGGTGGGGGCTGGGTGCCACAGCTATTCGTATTTCTTCTCAGCTCAGATTTAAACTTAATACTGTGGCTTCTTAGGATATGGTAGAGATTGGCTTATATCGAAACAGAGCTAACTTGAACTATGTCACCAAGCAGGTCCTCAGAGTCTCAGGCCAAAACTCTGAAAGGAGCCTTTGTAATGTTGTAGGAGATAAGCCCCAATTACAAAGCCTAGCACTTTGATAAGGGGCTATCTGTACTACCTGGGAACCCCAATTCAATCTCACCCTACCAGTTCTAATAACCAAATGGTGGAAAACAAACACAGTGCAGACCCAACAGAAGAATTATGGCAACATGAATAACCAGAGTAGATCAATCCCCCCAAGAAACAACAAAGGAGATACAACTGAAGATGCCATGAATAGAAAACTGGCTGCAATGTCAGAAATTGAATTCAGAATATGGATGGCAAATAAGATAAGATAAAAATGGAAGAAAAGTTGGAAATTGAATTCCAAAGAGTAGTTCTAAAGTTGTCTCAAGAAATAAATGAATTCAAAGACCAAGTCACCAAAATATGGACATAATGAGAAAAGAGATAGTAGAGCTCAAGGAAATGAAAAAGTTAGTTGAGGAGGTCCAAAATACAGTAGAATCCCTCAGTAATAGAGTTGACCAGGCAGAAGAAAAGATCTCTGAAACTGAAGACAAAGCTTTTGAATGTTCCCAAATACTCAAAGAGGCAGACAAATGGAGAGCAAAAACTTATCATTCCCTGAGAGAGTTGTGGGATCACTCCATAGATCAAACATTCATCTTATAGGAATTCCTGAGGGAGAAGAGGATGGTCCTAAATGTATATATGTTCTACACCAAGAGATTTTGGAAGAGAATTTTCCAAGCATTGCAAGAGATACATAACTTCAGATAGTAGACAGTTTCAGAAGCCCAGCAAGACTCAATCCAAATAAAGCATCTCCTAAACACATTTTGATTAACTTTGCCAAAGTTAAGAGGAAAGAGAAAATTCTGCAAGCAGCCAAACATAAGAAAAGCATCTCCTACAAAGGGAGAAGTATCAGAATGACTGTAGGTCTCTCAGATGAAACATTTCAAGTCAGAAGAGGGTGGTCATCAACCTTCAATCTCCTAAAACAAAACAACTTCCAACCCAGGATCCTGTATCCAGCTAAAATGAGTTTCATTTGTGATGGAGAAATCAAATACTTTAATGACATACAAAACTCGAAGAAATTTTCCATAATTAAACCAGCTGTCAAGGATATTATCAGACTCATCCTCCACAATGACCAGAGCAATACTCTATCTCCAAAGTAAACTCACCCAGAAATTTTGAACAAAACCCAACTTGCACAATGGTGAAAGGATTAAAAATGTCCAAGGAAATCTGAAAATCATGACACACCAAACACAACCAGGCTTAACCAGGTTTATCAATTCTCTCAATTAAGGTTCAGTGCAAGGTTGAATGTAAGGTTGTAGGAGATAAGCCACAGTTACAAATCCTAGCAGTTTGACAAGGGGCTATCTCCTCTAAAGAGGCACGGGTTGGCTAAGTGGATACATAAACTCAGACAGGATATCTGCTCTTTGAAAGAATCTCATCTTACCTTAAAGGATAAAAATGGACTCAGGGTAAAGGGATGGACCTGTATAACACAGGCAAATGGAAACCAGAAAAAGCAGGGGTTGAAATTTAGTTGCAGATACAATTGGCTTTAAACCAACAAAGATAAAGAAAGATAAGGATGGTCACTACATATTTGTCAAGGGAAACACCCAACATGAAGAGATTTCTATAATCAATATTTATGCACCCTACCAGAATGCTCCTTCATTTATAAAGCAAACTCTAATGGATATGAACAACTTGATAAATTCCTGCACTATAATAGTTGGGGATTTTAACACCCCTTTGACAGTTTTGGATGGCTCCTCCAAGAAGAAAATAAACAAAGAAATCTTCTAAATACGGATCAAAATTGTTTTCACATAGTAAATGAGAAAATATCATGAATGTTACATTAATCAGGTGGATAAAAATATCTCCGATTGTATGGGAAGCTCGCACACTGTACTCCAAGCTTGAATCATTGTACACAGTTATGACTCAATAAAAAATAATTAAAAAAAAGAAAGACTTGGGAAAACAGTTAGTGTCTGTGGTAGAGAAAGGGGAGAGAGATACAGGTGGTGGCAGAGGGGATGGAGAGTCTGACCAGCAGAGGACAGATGAGGGGGCAAAGACCAGGAAGTGCCTATTTGCAGGAGTGAGCACCTGACTTTAAAACACCCAGTTGCTTGGTGTAGTGGCTCACATTTATAACTGTCATACTCTGGGAGGCGAGGCAGGTGGATTGTCTGAGCTCAGGAATTTGAGACCAGCCTGAACAAAAGCGAGACCCCATCTCTAAAAAATATCCAGGGTTTGTGGTGGGTGCCTGTAGTCCCAGCTACTTGGGAGGCTGAGGAAAGAGGATCTCTTGAGCCTAAGAGTTTGAGGTTGCTGTGAGCTATGATGCCATAGCTCTCTAAAGTGAGACTATGTCTCAAAAAATCCAAAAAACAAAAACCACCCAGTTGCTCAAAAACGCTTCACTGAGTGATGGCCCCTTTGGAAAGATCATGTGTAGTTTACAAAGGTCTTCAATTATGAAACTATTAAAAAATAGAATCTACATAATATTTTAAGAGAAGCAATATCCATACTACACATGGACTCCTGGTTTCCAGACAATAATACAAAAAGATACAACTAAGGTTGAAACTCCCTTGAGCAAAACCGAACCTGATACCACAGGAAGCATTTCAAGACATTGCAGTTACCTTGGAATCACCACTAGGAATTTCATGATGAATTAAATTATTTCCTTGATTCATTCATAAGTTAAATTAAACTTGTACAATAAATTCATTTTTTGACAAAAGAAAGCATGAAACATACCAGCCTATTCTTAATCCATGAATATTAAATTAGTTTTCATTAAATAATCTAAACAATTTGCAATAGGGGTCTAACACACACTTGTTGAGCCAGTGAATAAATGGATCAATGCAAACAAATCCCTTATTAACTCCCAAATCTCAGAATTATAACTTTCCAATCTGAAATCTAACATTTTTCCCCCTTAGGTAGCTTTAGACGATACTGATTGAACAGATAACTGATGTGCAAAAATTAATCTCCTATTTCTTTTATTTCCCCTATAGCAAGATATGTCAAACATTTCTGATCAATCATGGCTTCACTTTGCAGAGTGAACATAGAATTCAGGGAAGCGATGAAATGAGTTGTAAAGAATCAGCCTCCACTTGCAAGCCCAGAAGTAAAAGGACGTGGAGACGCTGTACGTAGCCTTTCCATAACGCTATCCTGGTGTTTTTCCTTTAATTGAGTTAGACTTTTAAGACATTGTTAATTATTTCTTAGAAACAATATAAGATAGCTCTTTTAATTTCAAAATACATGTTCAGTGTCTACATTTTGGAAAACAGGCAGACACAACTGGGTTTATTCACATGAAAGTGGCAGCTTTTCAGGAGGAGAAGATGGATAGAAAGATAAGTTGACTAAGTTCTGCTTTCCAGCACCTTCCACAAAACAACTATAAACAACTATAAACTTTAAAAAAAAAAAAAAAAAGGTATCTTTTACCTGCTTTTGACCAAAAGCAAGTAGAAACTGGAGGAGGGGTGGTTGTCTACATTTGGGATGGAAATAACCCTAAGCTGAGTTTCTCATCGTCACAGCCCCTGAAGTCAGATGCCACCATGGAATGGAAAGGAGTAGGGTGGGGTGGGTGGAGCACAGGCTGGGTGTGTGGCTTACACTTGGATAGAAACCTCAGTCTTTCTTGCTTAAAGAATGAAGGAGAGACGGGCATGGGGCCTACAAAAGCTGGACAGTGAAAAGGAGACATTTGTAAAAGAAGGGCAGGACACAGGGGAGCCCCAAATTCTCTGCAGGAACTGTGCCCAACTCTCTGGCTGACTCTCAAACTATGATTGCACTGTTCAACTTCAAGCAGCCCACCTAAGGCTAAAAGAATTAAAAAGCGGTTTTAGCTGTTGTTCACTACATATGAAAACAACACCAAAATTAATATTCTCTGCCAGTGGTCCTCCAGTGGAGGGGAGGGCGCAGCAGGGATATTATTTCTTGCAATGTGGGATGGCCCCACATGGCAAAGTCATCTACTCAAAATGTCAGGTGCACCTACCCTTAGGTTTGCTCTAAGAAGAAGTTTTAAACCTCCCTAGTTAGAACCTAGAAGGCATTTTCCCACTGAAACATTGTGATGAATAATAGTTAACACTGATTTAGGTACAAGAGGAATATACTGGAGAGAGGGGGAAAGACAGAGAGAGAAATGCTTACTTCCACGTGCCCACAGAACTAAATGTGTACATGCTGCTATTCTGTACATGTTTCTGAGCATCTTTGGAGGGGGGATTAAAGTATATGAACTTTTTAATAACTCAATGGAATTATATTTTAAAATAAGAATCATAGAGTCTGATTGCAGCCTTTTGTCTAAGTTTATCGAATCCGATTTCAGTAGAAAAGCAAAGCTTTGAACACTATTATCTCTGTGTGTGTCCAAATACGCTCTTTCTATAAGCATACTGGCCATACTGGCCCAAGGTCCTCACAGCCTCACGTGAACTTCATCATCTCCTTAAAGGCCCTGTCTCCAAATACAGTCACAGTCTAAGGTAGCAGTGTTAGGGTTTCAACAGAGGAATTTGAGGAGGGATGAGTATGGAAAAAATTCAGCCCATATCACACTTTATTCTCTATGAACTGAAGTTCTTAGAGAGCTACCCCTGCCGCTCATGGCGGCTAACTCACCTAACTCATCATGTATTGGTTTATAATTCAGTGTTGTGAGTTTGTTTTCAGTGAAGCTTCATCTGTGGGTTTCTTCCCAAAGGATTATGGGCTTGTCTTTTCAAAGAGGTTTTGCTTTTGTTTTGTGGGGGTTGGAGGGAGATACTCTGGAGGATTTACCAACTGAGTATATTTTGTGTGTTCATTTTCAACTTGGGAAGTCTTTGCAAATAAACTTAAACCTCAAACCCATGAATTGTATATAGTCATTACCATGAATTCTTAGGGATGCATGTTTTCCGTCTTAGAGCCCAGGCCGAGACAAGTAGGTTTCCTTGGTGTCTCTCTTTTACTAAAAGCCTTCTTCCTCAAGGTCCTAGCTTTTAGAGTGTCTCATTTCCAACACAATGCCTTGCCCTGTAGTGGTCACCCCATTTGTCTGATCCCCTCTTTTTGAGAATTGGCAGGACGTGTGACTTAACCCTAACCAATGGAATGTGGCCCGGGTGGCGGGGTGGCCATGATTCTGTGCTGACTTGACATGAACTTCTAGTGCTCCTCTTGCTGGAGACTCTCACTCCCTTGCTGGCTAAAAAGAAGCAAGCAGACAAGTTGGGGTGGTCTGTGATATGAAACCCACCTGGCACTCACTGTGGCCTCTTGACCAACAACTGGGAAAAAACAGGAGCCCTCAGTCCTACCTATACCTGCAAAGAACTGAATTCTACCAGCAAGAGTGGATCTCTCCTAGTCTAGCTAATGCCTTGATTGCAGCCACTTAACACCCTGAGCAGAAGACTCACTTACGCCACACTGAACCTCTCCACCCACGAAAACTGAGATAACAAATGCTTGCTGTTTCAATCACTGCATTTGTGGTAACTTGTTACACAGCCAGTGATAAATGATACACTCCCACAACTAAGATACTCATAAACCCCGCAAGCTCCAAGATCGCTCAGACCTACCCTCAAGGGCAGTGACAGCAGAAATTTACAAAACTACTGTGCTGGATTTCAGTTGCTTCTTTGTTTTTCGGTCCCTGGAAATTTCATTATTTTCTTTAGCAATTAGCTGTGCATTTACAAAAATCTTTATTAGTGCTATACAGTGTATTTCATGTTCCCACCCACCCCTGCCAAACTGAATGGTTTTCATATTATAAAATCCTTCCTATTGCTAGAAATGGAAGGACTCATTCAAAGTTTCTCGTTGAACTAGAAGTACTATGCTCTTTTTGTATTCTGTTCTCCAAAAAATTCATCTACTGCCAAAGTTCACTTGTAGCCTCTAAGTTTGACACACTCAAACTTTTATCTCAAATGCTAACTTTTCCTCAAAAAATGCTGATCAACATTTTCAGATGGTCTTTTGGAAACAGTTTTCTCTTGCAGGTCTTGCTTCATCATTTTTTTACTCCCACAAATTCCTGCTACCTGTGTTCAGCCAGGGTTTACAGACAGATTCTTTCCTAATAATCTCCTGATATTCTCTTGCCCTTTAACCAGATAGTAACCAAGAGCTCATTGCTCTTCCGTACAATTCTTCCCCCCTCGGCATCTTTCTTTACAATGCTGCTGCCAATTCAGGCTCTCATGAGCTCACATCTAGATCCTGCATCATTTTCTCTTTGGTGCTCTTTCTTACATATTCTCATCACCTCAACTTTGCTCATATGGTTACTTCCATCTATATTATTCTCTACCTATCAACATTTCACCTACCTTTAAACCTCTAGCTCAAAGATCACTTCCTCCAAGCAACATTCTCTGACTAATCAAGCTAAAGACCTCTCTTCCTCCTCTGAAGTAAAGAGGGGATCCAGGTCCTTAGGGTTAGGTACTGCCATACTATGCTTTCTATCTGGGCCAGGGATAATCCTTTCCATAGAGTAAGTGCTCAATCCACTTTAAAAAATTATGGCTTGGATTGGAAAGGCCATCTGATCTCTGGTTCAGGAAATGCAGGACTAGAGTCAGGAAATCCAGTACAAAGGAGTAACATAAAGCTGGGAATCATGAAATATATAAAAATTACCAAGAATATAAGAATTACCAATTCTTAGTCTCCCAAGTTACCTCCACGATCCACCAGACCCTGCATCCAAGTCAAACCCTGTCCTTCCCTTCTCATTCCCATTCCAGCATTGCCCTAAACCTGTGGGCTTCCTGTTACAGTATTTTCCAGCTTTAAATGACTTCAGTGTCTACCATGGGGCCTAGGGTGCCCCCCTACCCTGGGAATCCCTCCACAGACTCACCCACTCTTTCAGCTTCTCCCACATCTCCTTTCCCTTCTCCTAAACTCCAGCCATAGCCAACACAGTGATCTGAACATAAGAACACTGCTTCTAATACTTGGAGTAACCTGCTCTCTTTGTCTGACAAAGGCTTATCTCAACCCCAACTTTAGGACTCAGGGGGAATTACCTTCTCTCAGAAGTTTTCCACTGACTGCCACCCACTTCCTTCTTTGTATACTAATTGTGATTGTGTCCATAGGGACGTCTCTCAGAGTTCCTGCGTGTATCTAACACAGAGCTTGACCATGGTAACACAGAACAGTCAGTCTGATGTGCCAGGCACTCTTACAGATATGTCTTGCAAATATTAACTCATTGAACAACCTCATAGCCAGCCTCTGAGAGGAGGACTACAGATGAAGCTACTGAGAAATCTGCTGTTCACTCAAGTCCACAAAACACACAGATGGTGGAACTGAGATTTGAACCCAGAGCACCTAATTTCAGAACCTGAATCATTTAACCACGTGCTATACTGCCTCCCAGTAAGTTCTGGTTTAAGAAATGTGTGCGCACACAAATGATTTCTCCAAAATGGTAGAAAGAGATCAACTGTTCTTCCCCATATACTCTCATTGCTCACCCAGCACACCCAAAGCAAACTCTCTCTGGTTCACCTCTTTCAAGGAAGGTTCGTATCTGCTTTAGTTCTCTTGGAAAAGAAGCAGAGGACTGGCCAACCCAGAATCAAGAGCTTTGACATGAGCCCAGTGTGACCTAGCTGAGGGGTGAATACTAGATAATACATAAGTGCTTTCCTCCAAGCAAAATAAAACCAGAGTGTTTTCTTTTTGTTTGCTAGATTCCTAGGACAGCACCTAGCATAAATCCTATGGAGATTTCCAAGCTGGAAGGACCTTACAGATGATGTGTTCTAATCCCTTAATTTAATGACAAGGAAACTGAGGCTCATATCAGCATGTGTGATACTGCCCATGGCTATGTAGCTAATGAGTGATTTCTGGGCCAGTGTCCAGAGGAGACAAAAATACTCTTAAATCTATTGACACATCCTTTTTCTCTAAGAGGAATGGCCAATTCTGACATTTTCCTGTTGCATGACCGGAGATGCAAGGGGACAGCAGCTTTGCCTCGGGTGCAAGTTCACTTCTGTAATGTGAAAAGGTGCAAGAAGCACACTACAGCTCAAGATTGGCATGTAGCAAAACATCTTTATTTCTGGCCACCTTTAATACACTGGTGTTTTATCCCACATTTTCCTCCATTTTTTAAAAAATAAAAAACTTGTATGAAAGGAGTTTTATTTATTTCACCCTTTACCTAACATCATTATCTATGGCTTCCACTTCCAAGTTGGCTTAGATTCAGAGGATTTGCCTTGTTCTATAACATCTTACCAGATGAGTGTTCTTTTGTCTCACAAATGAAGAGACTACTTTGCTTTCCTTACCAGCAGTGTTAGCAGAAGGAGAAAATATGCTTTAACCAAATGTGTCTGCTTAAATAATATAATTGATCATCAACAAAGCCCTACTACCCTCTGTGGTTTCTTCTTAGGAAGATAAAATAACCAAGATGGGACTTTCTGTTCCTAATAGTTACAATGACCAGCTTTTCATAACTACCACTTTTTATAGAAACACACACAAAACACATTTTGGAAGTTTGGGATCTTCTCAAATATAAGAATTCTGAATAATTTGAGTCAATATAAGTTTGGGGGGAAATGTAAATTGCTGCATGCTTAAATTAGACAAATAGAAGCAAAATCCAGCTTGGCCAGTTTAAGGTGACTGGATATCTTAGCTTGGGCTGTCATAACAAAATCCCATAGTCTGGGTGGCTTAAACAACAGATATTTATTTTCCCACAATTCTGGAGGCTGGAAGTTTAAGATCTAGCTACCGGCATTTTCAGGTTCTGGTAAGAACTGTTTTTCTGGTTTGCAGATGGCCATCTTCTTGTTGTATCCTCACAATACTTTCTCTAGTGTTTCTTATTCTAAGGCACTATTCCCATCATGTGGGCTCATCTAACCCTAATTATCTCTAAACCAAATATGGAGGATTAGAGTTGCAGCAAATGAGTTTGAATTTGGGGGCAGGGAAGACACAATTCGGTCCATAGCATTCTACTTCTGCCCCGCAAAATTTCTATCCTTTGTGTATATCTTCACTCCATCTCAACAGCCCCAAGAATCATAACTCATTCTAATACCAAAGTCATTTGAATGATGTCTAAATCAGATATTTGTAAAACGTGAAGTACAATTCAACCCGAGGCAAAAGTCCTCTCCAACTGTGAACCTGTAAAATCAGACAAGTTATGTGGTGCAAAAATGGTGGGACAGGCATAAGATAGACATTCCTATTCCAAATGGGAAAAATTGGAAAGAAGGGATGCCAGGTCCCAAGCAATTACAAAATCTAGCAAGGGAAATTCCATCAGATCTTAAGGCTTGAGAATCATCCTCTTTGGCTCTATGTCCCATCTTCCAGGCCCACTGGAGTAGCCATGGTCACTCCCACAGTTCCAGGTAGGGGTCCTGCTCCTGTGGCTTTCTCTGGCCCTAGATCCTAATGGAAGATTTTATCTCTAAGAGTCCAAGTAGAGGCTTTCCAGCCTGTTGAACCCAAGGCCATGGCTCTGATGATCTCTGAATCACTTCAGCATTATTTTTCCCTCTTCCTGGAGAATAGCACACATTTTCAGCCAAAGAGCCCCATTGACCTGTTCTGTCAAAGCCAAGAAGTCAAACAGCCTTCCTTCACTTCCCCCACCCTTACATCCCCTTTAGTTGAAACTGGCAGTGTTTCTGCTCACAGAATCCTATAAATTCACCATTGAGTGATAGTTCAGCTACACCCTCCACATTTTCGTCAGAACATGCTTTCATCTTGTTTTGGAATATGGATAGACTGGGAATTTTCTAAGTCTTCAAGTGCTAGTTTCTTGTGGCTTAACCATTCCTTCTTCAATTCATCTCTCTCCTTCCACATTTTACTATAAGCAGTTAGGAAGAACCACCCATTCCTTTAACATTGCTTAGAAATCTCCTTGGTTCAGTGTTCATTTTCATCACTTATATGTTCTATCCTCCACAAAACACTGGAACACAATTCAGCCAAATTCTTTGTTCCCTTTATAACAAAAATTATCTTTCCTCCAGTTTCTAGAATCTGAGACCTCACCAGAATCATCCTTAATGTTCATATTTCTAATATATACCTCATTCTAGCCTCTATCCATGACCTAATTCCAAGGCCATTTCCACATTTGTAAGAATTTGTTATAGCACCACCCCACTACATGAGTTCAAAATTAGTAGTAGTCAGGGTTCTCCAAAGAATCAGAATTGATTTGAGATATATGGATAGGTAGATAAATGACAGACAGATGATAAGGAATTAGTTCATGTGATTAAGGAGGATAATCTCAAGATCTACAGTCAGCAATCTAGAGACTCAGAGCTGATCATGACCTTCCAGTTCAGCTTGAGCAGGCAGGCTCAAGATCCATGAAGAGCCAGTGTTTTAGCCTGTATCTAAAGGCTATTAAATACCAGTGTCCCAGCTCAAATATTCAGGCAAGGGGAGTTTCCTGATTCTCAGCCTTTTTGCTCTATTTGGGTCTTCAGTTGGCTGGTTGAGGCCAACCCACCTGAAAGACGTCAATGTGTTTTATTCAGTCTACTGCTTCAAATATTAATCTCATTCAGAAACATCCTGAGACATACCTAGAGTCAATTTGATCAAATGTCTGGCCACCCCATAGGCCAATCAAGTTGACACATAACATTAACCATTATACTGATTCTCAGATACACTCCGCAGCCATTGTAGGCTTCTAGGAAATGATTTCAGAGGGCAATTCAAAGGATGTCACTTTGGGAAAAGGCAAAAGAAAACAACTGTCCAATTTAAGATTTTTTAAGAAAAATGTTGTTATAACATTTATTTAGAAATTACCTAAAAATCCCAGTAATGAGAAGGCGAGATCAAAGATAGAAATGAACATTTCCTCTACCTCTCTATGTTTTTATTCTCTCTTCCTTTATGTACGTAATCTTGTTATTGCAGTAAAACATTAGCCTGGTGGCCAGGGAGAGGCTGATATATACTGAGATTCTACAGTGATACAAGAATAGTAATGAAAGTAGCTCATATCCATCGAATATGTTTCAGACTGTCTTCTCATTTAATTCTCTTTTGAATCCTTTACTAAACCTAGAATTGCATGCTCCTTATATTATGTTGTGTTGTCCTCGCACCTGTGAAGTAGGTTTTATTATCCTATTTTACAGGTAAGGAAATGTCCCAAAGTCAAAGAACAAACCGGAAGTTGAGCTGAGATTTGTATCCAGCATGTCTTTCCAGGAAGCCCCTCTTCCCTCCCACAAGCTGCCTGCCCCTGCTCTGACCCATGAGGACCACGGACATTAGCAGAAATAAATAATACAATGACATTCTCCTGTATGCTAGAAGCCAGAAAATTTGAGAGTCTAGTCTTGATTTTGCTTCTAATCTGCCATAGCACCTTAAGCATGTTGCTTAATTTACGCGGGACTCAATTTCTTTACCCGTTAATGTGAAAGTTCCGTCTTATGCTATGCCAAGGTGTTTTTGTGACAGATTCAGATTAGATGATTCTGAACACCTTATGAAGCATTTTACACAAATGTGGGTAATGGTGAGATTATGCTGATATACGTAATGCAGAATGCAGAAGCCATCTTCCTTCCCCTGTGACGGGCAGAGATGGACTAAGGTTTATTTTTATTTCTTTTACTTTTCTCTTTCTTACATGCTTGCTGCAACTCAGTGATTTTCACCTAGGGTGCCACGGTACACTGGTGTGCTGTGAGAAGATCTTTGGAGTGCCACAAAAAATTTTAAAGATTAATTAAATTATTTCCGAAAGCAGTTCAGAGCACAGTAAGTATATTCTCTTTTTTCACTCTTTTTTTTTTTTTTTGATCACCATAATTGAAGTGTGCCTTGGAAGTTTAAATATAGGTTCAAGTGTGCCATGAGATTTAAAACGGTTAAAAAGCACTGCTCTAACTCATCATCTTACGGCCCATCTGTGGAAAGCAGGATATAAATTACCTCCTAATTATAAGAAAGACTATACATACAATGTCCGATCTAACACATGTTCGATAAAGATTAATTTCCTTGCTGTGTGTGAATGGACATGGGAGGCAGAGCCTGGTACCTACCTAGTATCATGGGGAACCCATGTGCAGTTTTTCAAAACTAATAATTAGCCATGATCTTTCTTGTAAGTAATTAGATTCCAGACTGAAAATACTGAGTGTGGTGGGCTGAGGGAACTTAGCCTTAGGAACTGCTTAGCTATGTCAGAGTGCTAGCACCCCATGATTCAGGACACATCTTTGGGAGAAATTTGGTTCTTTTCAGAGATGAGACCTCACTGTCCTTTCTACCCAAGGGTGAAAATCACTTATTTGGCCACAAAAAGCCCCTTTATTGCCTCTGTTGCATTTTCCACTTCATAAATCTTCCAGAGGTATCAAAAGCACAGAAGGCAGTGGCTACTTTAGTAAATCTGGAATGACCCCCCCCAAAGGCTTGTCACTTGAATGCGCTAAAAATGGCTTTTAGTTTTCTGTTCCCCACTAATCTAAGCAAGCCCGAGAAAGGACACAACATGGCTGTCTGATTTTCTTTCTTCTTCCACATCTCCATTCATTTATAACTCATTTTTTCATGGTTCACCACAACCACGGTTAAAAGTGAGCACACTGCCCTGGAGAGACGCCTCTGCTTAGGGGTGACACGGCTGTTAGAAAGAGTGCCTCGCTCCCAGAGGGTTCAGCTCCTGAGATGTATTTTCTCATTTACTCAAGGCAAATAATGCCTGGGAGGAAAATGAGATGAACAGTGGCAGTCCAAATTGCCCTGAAAACTAAGGTTTATTTTTATTTCTTTTACTTTTCCCAGCTTCCAGATAATTCCCTTCCTGATTTCTGTTTTATGTCACTTTGGCTAACATATGTCAAGCTCTTAGTTTTGATTAAAATAGCCCATTTGGGTGGAAACAGAATATCAAGACGCAGTGGGATTCTACTGTTGTGTTACTTTGATAAATGAAAGGTTAATATACAGCATTGGTTTTATAGTCTTAGAAACCAAGCCCTCTGTTTTTCTATATAACAGACACAACCTTCTTGGTTCTTCATCTTCCTCTGAAAGGTGGGTACCCCCTACACCACCACCATCATCCTTTCAGAGGAAAAGAGGATTAAAGAGAATGTCTGTACAACATGGTTTATCTTTCTTTAGGCTATGAGCTTGCATGGTAGTTACTAGTTACCTGGGCATGTATCTTACCTCCTCTTGTAAACTGAGATCTCCCTAAGGTTACAAACCATTCAAGTTTTTCCACAATTTACAACATGGTGTCTTCCACGTAGGTGACACTCAACTCCAAATATCTGTTGGTTGAATGAATGAGCAATCATATTTTAAGAGGTATAGATGAGAAGAATCCTGGACGCTGTTAGGCTCAGTTATAATTTGGCTGCAATCTCGACCAGATTTTCGGTGCTATGAATCAAGACTAGTGAACTGGTAGGCAGAGATGTATAACCGTCCCCATGAGATTGTCAGTCTTATACAGATCGCTGCCTGAAAATGGCATTTGCAGCTACCGATTCTGTGGCCATGGCAGAATGACCATGCCATAGTCTCTACAAACAGACCAACGTTCCCAGGACCTGTCTCTAGACCCTCAGGCCATGTAGTAAACACCCCCTAAGAGGAAACTTTATTATGACCTCAACCATCTAGATTTGAATATTTGCATATTCAAATATATTCAAATATAGGTTGAGATGCTGACATGTCTGCTGAATATCTGAAGAATAGGTTGAGATGCTGACATATCTTCAGGTGGTGACCTGGAGGATGAAACCTCTGTCAGGGACAGTGGAAGGATAAGACAGGAGAAGGTGGGGTTTCTGATGGGCAGGGGGCAACAATGCCAAGTCTGGACTGCCTACCTGCAGGCACCTCTTAGGTGTAAGAACC
>CAUYRH010094630.1:0-54277 GCA_963574655.1 Perodicticus potto
TGGTTGGATGAGTAAAGGAGCATTTTTTACTTGGTAAACTCTGCATATGAGTGTGAATAATCAAGTCCTTTGCGAATATTTTCAATCATTCAGGCGAATTCTTAATGTTCACATCATAAAATAAAATAAGATTCTTCTAAAAAAAAAAAAAAAGAAATAGAAAACTGAGACAAAACTGAGTCTAGAGCCAGATTCCACTCATACAGCCTCTGATTTCCTACAAGCACCAGAGCAATGTTACGGAGAACAGAGTCTTCCCAACACATGGTGTGGGAAGAGCTGGAAACCAATATAAAGTGACTCTTAGTCCTCATCTCACACCATACATAAAAACTAATTTTTTCATCGACCTAAACATAAAAGGTAAAATTATAAAGTTTTTAAGAAGGAAAATATCTTTATGACTTGGGTCTCAGCAAAGATTTCTCAGACAAGTGAAAGAAAGCAATAACCATACAAAAAAATGATAAATTAGGCTTCATCATATAGTTTAAAACAAATAAATAATTAAGAAAATGAATTAAAATTAGCCAAGTATTGTGGTGTACATGTAATCCCAGCTACTGGGGAGGCTAAGACAGGAGGATCATTTAAGCCTAGGAGTTTGATGCTTCAATGAGCTATAATTGAGCCACTGTGCTCCAGCCTGGAGGACAGAACAAGACTCTATCAAAGGAAGAAAGGGAAGGGAAGGGAAGGGAAGGGGAGGGGAGGGGAGAAAATGAATTAGGTAGTCCACAGCTAGTAAGAAAATATTTACAAAACATATATTATGCAAAGAATTTGTATCCAGAAAACACACATATACATCTCCAACATAGCTATAAGATACACACACACACATGATACAGATCATACAGAAAAAGATACAGGTATCTATATATAACTCTGTATCTCTAGCCATCTATATCTCCTGCACCTCAATAACAAAAAGCCAAGCAAGCCAATAAACAATAAGCAAAATATTTGAATAGACATTTCATGAAATAATATAAACTAATTGGCAAATAAGTACCTGAAAAAGTGCTCAATGTCATTGGTCAGCAAAGGTACACAAATCAACGTAAAAATGAGATAGGACTATATACTTTCTAAAATGGCTGAACTTAAAAAGACTCGTTTTTAGGTCAGATTCAGTGGCTCATGTGTGTAATCCCAGCACTCTGAGAGGCCAAGGTGGGAAGATTGCTTGAGCTCAGGAGTTCAAGACCAAGAACTAGACCTCATCTCTACTAAAAATAGAAAAACTATCCAGAGTACACCTGTAGTCCCAGCTGTAGGGAGGCTGAAGTTTGTGTGAGCTGTGATGATACCACACTCTACTGAGGGTGACCAAATGAGACTCTGTCTCAAGAAAAAAAGACCTGTTTTTAATTTTTAAAATTAAATTTTTATTTTAGTATTAAAAAATATTGGTGAGAATGTGGAAAAATCAGAAGCTTCGTACATAGTTGGCAGATATAAAATGTTGCTACTGCTGTGGGAATAAAACTGACATATACCTTTCCTTTAAACTTGATTCTTTTTTTTTTTTTTTTTAGTTAAATCATAGCTGTGTACATCAATGTAATCATGGGGTATAATGTGCTGGTTTTATATACCATTTGGAATATTTTCATCAAACTGGTTAACATAGCCTTCACCACATTTTCTTAGTTATTGTGTTTAGACATTCATACTCTACACTTAGTAACTTTAACATAAAAATATGGAATGCTTCATGAATTTGCATGTCATCCTTGCACAGGGGCCATGCTAATCTTCTCTGTATCATTCCAATTTTAGTATATGTGCTGCTGAAGCAAGCACATATAAACTTGATTCTTACCCAAGTGAGACTGATACATATATGTCCATAAGAAGACAAACAATGTTCACAGAAGCTTGAAAACACAAGCGAACAGTGTATGAGATTCTAAGCACCAGAGAGGCACAGAAAGACAGACATTCCATGATTTGGACAATAAAAGTGAGTCAGTGGAAACCTAAAATTCAGGCAATTGTCAATATTCTAAAAGTTTTTAACCTTTACCCTACAGTGAATGAACAAATGGGAGCCCTATGAAGTAAAGTGTTGGTTGTATGATTGTATGAAATAGTGTCAGTACTTAGAACAGTGCCTGACATAAAGAAAGTACCCAATAAATGCCAGCTATTACTATTCATTCCTATTTGACAAATAGTAGGTACCTATTGCTAGGCACTGTGTTAGGCACTGGCAATGAAACTATGAAACACATTAACACAGCCCTATGTAGACAATTCCAACCCTATCACAGCACTTTGCCTTTTGTGCAGTTGGAATACACAAGGCCATATTATCACTCACAACAGAGAGGCAATTTTGTGTTAATGTCTTAAAGAAAAAAAGAAAGAAAATGTTTCCCTAATACATACTAACATGAAGGTTGTGATGCTTGACATAGTCACAGATGTGGACAGAAAAAAAACTAATGCTTTATTGTTCATATATTTTTACCTTCTCTTTCACACATAGTTGAACTTACTTTATACAGGCTATTAAAATATTAGGCCATTTTCTCCTTCATTAAGTATGATTTCCTTTAATTTTTCATTAACATTCCAAATGCTTCCTTTTTTTGAAGATTAAATGGAGCTGTTATTTATAATACAAAAGAGTTAAAATATTTACCAATGTTTCAAAATTACATTATATTGTTCCTTTTTTCCTAATTAAAATCCTTTTTGTTGGTTGTCTTATCTTTTGCTCATGAATGTGACTGACCAAGTAATTGACACATATTCAGTCACTGCTCTTGAGAACACAAATGTAAAATTGAAAATGAAGACTGTGTTATCATATATTCAACTGTTAATGGTAGATACTTCTGGACAGCATTTCTACACTGGTCTGTTTTTAAAAATTGTGAACATAGATTACTTTCATAACTTAAAAACACAAAATAGTCCTAATTGTGCTATTTTTTTTTTGCAGTTTTTGGCAGGAGCCGGGTTTGAATCCACCACCTCCAGTATATGGGGCCAGCACCCTACTCACTGAGCCACAGGCGTTGCTCTGTGCTATTTTCTTTGTCAAACCTTGACTTCCTGTTGGTTACCAATGGCATACTCCAAGGACCTTCCCGTGAACATTCAAGATGTATTACTAACTCTTTCCCCAAGCAGAATGAACAAACATGTTTTCATGCTGTGAAAATAAGGAAAAAATGTTGAAAGACTCAATTCCTGGCCAGGCACAGTGGCTCACACCTGTAATCCCAGCACTCTGAGAGGCAAGGTAGATGGATTGCTTGAGCTCAGGAGTTCAAGATCAGCCTGACCAAGAGCAAGACCGTGTCTCTACTAAAAATAGAAAAACTAGCCATGCATTGTGGCAGGTGCCTGTAGTCCCAGTTACTAGGGAAGCTGAGGCAAGAGGATCACTTGAGCCCAGGAGTTTGAGGTTACTGTAAACTGTGACACCCTTGTACTCTACTGAGGGTGACAAAGTGAGACACTGTCTCAAAAAAAAAAAAGAGAAAGAAAGAAAGAAAGAAAAGAAAAAAACGAAAGACTCATTTCCTGAAAACTCTTGGAATACCTTAAGATAGAGACCACAATTGCTATATTTATCTGAAATTTCAAAATAATGGCAATAAAGATCTAAGCATAAACTTTATAAATAATTGTGCAAATCTCAAAGAAAAAGCTTGAGTTTCTAGTCTATTAGTGTATTCCATTATCTTGTTGGAACTGTAATGCAAATATCTATTATCTTACTATCTTATTTTTCTCTAGGAACCTAAGATAGAAAGATAATAAATTTTTCTCTAGAAAAAATAACAAGTTTTTTTTGTTGCTGTTTGTACTGAGAAATAGGGAAAAGAACTTCAAGCAATGCAGACTTTGTACTATCTTGAGCAAATTCTGGCTCAATTTCTTACGTGTATATTAGAATTCCTTAAGACAGAGAAAATATGTATTATCATAATAAAATTCTTGTTCCCAAACCAGGAAAAGAGGACTTGGGTACAGGCTTTCTTTCCTAGGACATGGGAATGAAGGCTAGGTTCTAATTTGCTGTGTTTGGTTTAGGACATGTTACTGGGCTTCACCTACCTATTTCACTCAGTGGCTCTTTTTATGTCTCCACTCAAGAGACATAAACTTCCAGGAAGGAGGGACACCAGAATGCTCTCTCTTTCCTATGGGTCCCAAATAGCTCAGGCTAGATCAAAGTACCTGGGGCCCCACTACATTTACGTAGGGTGAGAGGCTGCTCCACAGTACTGGGCCCAAAAAACGTCATTTTCTTTAGGTCTCTAATATTTACCTATATCTGCTATTCATCAGGATTAGCAGGAAATTTAACCTGCCTTGTTTAGCCGATCCTATAAGGCAGTAGGATGGAGCAGGTAGGCTCTCCATTCTCCCTAGGATCATAAAAAATGTGGGACATCATACACAATCCAGAAAACTTAGGGGAAGAACTCCAGCCTTCAGGTCATTTGGTCACCTCTGATATAATTTGCCAATGCTCTCACAAGTCACGTGCAGGCAGCCACCTCCACTCCTTTCACATCAAGCCCAAGCAAGAACATTTATACTTCAAATCATGACACTTGGTATTCAGTCCCTGAGATGCCCCTAGGAGTTTCTTCCTTCTCCTGGAGAGCTGTGTGGGGGGGTCTGAGAGCCACAACCCTCACAACCACCTTCACCATGAAGTTACAGCAGGGCCCACCCTCACCTCAGAGTTTCCATTTGCTCCCTCCCCCTTGCCTCCAGTGCTTCTGGAGCACAAAATGTCTTACTTCCTTGAGGGCAAATAGTAGGACGGGGCCCTGATTTGGTCTTCAATGTCTGGGGCTTTTCACAGAAAGGAACTCCTGTTCCTGTGTACTTTGTTAAATGTTAATTCATTCCACTAAATAGCTAAAGAAGAGTTATTATGAGATACTAAATTAAAACAAATTAAATTTAAACATTATCTGCTTACTTAAACATTGAAATTTATATAACCAAAGTTTCATAATTATTAAAATTAAAAGTCTATAATCCTAAATATTACACACACCTCTATCAAGTTAAAAAACACAAAATTATGTTGATTATAAAACATTACTTTTATACTTCAAGCAGTTAAAAAAGTATTAATATTATGGATTTAAATTTGTGATTTTCATTATTTTTATGCTATTCTCTTATTATTTTTCATTCCTCTTAGTGGTTGCCTTGCTAGGATTATAGAACTATTGATTGCCTTTAGGGTTATAGTACTAAATGGAAAAAGTAAAGAAAAAAATCAGTACAGAATAGCCAAGATTTCACATTCTAGACTGTCAGCATATTGGAGCTGTTTGTACCTTCCAAATCTTAGCTGCTGACCTCCAAGCTATATTCCTTTTTATGCTCATTTGTTTTTTGTTATTGTGGCACGGACTCTGATGTGTAGCTTAGGATAATGTGGAAGTTAGATCTTTGAGAAGATTGAGGCAGAATCAATAAGAACAGCAGGAGATAAATTTTCAAATGGTATGGAGCTAGAGAATGCATTAAAATCAGTCCCTGATCACTTTATTTTTTAAGTGATGAAAAAGAAAGAAAAAGAAGTAGGCACTGGTGGCAAGGAGACTCTTGGAAGGACTTAATAATAGTCTAGGAGTTATGATTCTGTAGCCATGAACAAAAGTGCTGGCAGTAAAATAGAAGTTGTATATGTGAGAAGTGAATGATTAAAGACTTGCTGATGACTGATTAGATGTCAGAGAATAATATAAAGTGTGGTTGAAAAGCAACTTTCCCTAACTGGTGATGTGTCATGGGGAGTCTAATTTTGTAGCAAGACATAATACTGTATTACAGCAGAGACTGCCTTGTTCAGAGCCAGAGAAGGGAAAGGACCTTAGCCAGTGCTATCTTACATCCCCAATGAGATTGCTATCACATTGGTTTTTCTTCAATTATGCAATAATTTTAGGTGTTTCTTTTTTTTTTTGAGACAGAGCCTCAAGCTGTCGCCCTGGATAGAGTGCTGTGGCATCACAGCTCACAGCAACCTCCAATTCCTGGGCTCAAGCAAGTCTCCTGCCTCCACCTCCCAAGTAGCTGGGACTATAGGCGCCCGCCACGAGGCCGGGCCATTTTTTTTTTTTTTTTTTTTTTTGGTTGCAGCCGTCATTGTTGTTTGGCGGCCCGGACTGGATTCGAACCCGCCAGCTCAGGTGTACGTGGCTGGCGCCTTAGCCCGTTGAGCCACAGGCGCCGAGCCAGAACACATTGTTCTTAATAAAACTTCACAAGAATGGAGAAGCAAGAATCCAATGTACTCTATTCTAATAAGGCAGTAGATGAGCTAATACAAGGTGGGGAGGGTATAAGGAAATGAGCGAGTGGGAAGGAGGAGGGAGATGGTGGTCACAGTGTATGGCACACCTCTTGGGAGCAAGATACAATTACAAGAGAGACTTTAACAAATGCAAGCAGTGTAACCTAATTCTTCGTACCCTCAATGAATCCTAAACAGTAAACAATAACAAAATAAATATGACTGGCTAACATAAGTGAAGAAGAAGCACTCAAAAAGACCCCTCACCATAAAGAAATTAAATTAGTCACCACAGATCACCTTCACGAAACACCAGACCCCGGTCACTCTATAGGCAATGTTGCCTAATGTTCAAGAAACTGCTAGCTATGGATTTACACTAACTTGTTCCAAGGATAGAAAAAGAAGATGTATTCTCCAGTATTTGTGTATTGCTATTTTTTAAACTATGATAACTTTGATAGCAAAACTGAGCAAGAGCCATACAAGAACGAGAAATTGGAAGCCAGTTTCACTTATGCACAGAATTGAAATAGTTCTGAACAAAATCAGATCTACTTGTGGCAGATAGAGGTGGGGATGGAGGAATAGTTCCTTCTGACCAAATGGGGTTCAAGCCAGTAACACTGTGTTGCTTTAATATTAAAATATTAACTTAATTATCCACAATAACAGATTAATTAAGAAAGTATATGTAACAGCCACCTACACATCTGCCTTCATACTCACCTGCCCCTCCAATGCGAAGACCAGTCAGTATCAGGCTAAAGAAATCCCCCCAGGACAGCTGCACGGTCAACTCACTCCTATCCTCTCCTTCAAGGCCAACTCACACCAACTCTGTAATTGCATATAGGGTTAATGCCAGTGACTTTTCTGGATCGGTAATTTCAACACAGGGAAATGTGGCCTGTTTTCAGCAAATCTCCCAAACACGCCTCTCAGAAAAGTTGCACACCAGTGAGTGGGAAAGCAGAGGCCCCGTGGTTTTGTGTCTCACCCAGCCTCCTGCATGCTGTTCTTCTTATCTTAAAGTGATAGTTTATGGCACTATGTAAACACTCTGCTGTTCCTTTGCTGATTCATTCATAAGAAGTTCTCAGTTTGATTTTTGTTTGAATTTAGAGTCCATTCTTCCTTCCTTTCCTGAGACAGTTATCCTCCAATCTGTGATGTTTTTCTTTCCAGGCAGGTAGAGGAGTATTTTCTCCCTCGGATGATACAAGACCTGACAAAGCAGGTGAGTCCTTGGATGCAAAACCATTTTTCAGCCAGTCATCACTATTCTAGGCTGACAGGAGGCCTTGAGGGGCAGAAACTGTCAGTGGAAAAATCCAAACTCTGTAGAATACTTCAAAGAGGTTTATTTTGGTCTGAATGTCTGTGACCGTGGCCCTGGGGAACATGGACTCAAGAGGTCTTAAGAAAATGTACGTAAGGTGGAGACAGGAATTAGAGGTAAAACCGTAAATCCATATATGGAAAACATATGTTGGGTAGGCTGAAAAGGCGGGATATCTCCAAGGAGAGCTTACAAGTTATAGGTGGGTTTTAGGGATTTTCCCATTGTCATTTGGTTAAAAGAGTTAAGGTTGGCTAAAGGCCTCGAGTCAGCTGAAAGGTATGGTTGTCCTAAGATGGGGGGAAGGTCTTTTATCTATCATGTGATGTGATACTGGAATTAGGTGGAAATATAAGGCACCTTATACCAGATTAATAAAAACCCACTTAATGATATTTTATCATTTGTAGTCATGATTTACCAGGCCTCTTAGCAAGGAATTTGGGCAAGAAAAAAAAAGTCAAGAGTTCAGTCCTCAAATTCTTTTAGATTCAAATTAGGGAAGGCACCAAAGCTAGCACAAGTACAAAAGGCAAGAAGGAGTCTTCTTTTGGGGGGGAGGGGATTCATTGAGAAATCAATCAGTGCAAACCTAACAAAGACTTAGGTTACCCTGAAGTCCCTCTTATAATTGTGTCCTGCCCCCAAGAGGTTTGCCATACATTGAGACCCCCCCATCTCCCTCCCTCCTCCCCTCTCTCTCTTTTGTTTTGGAGACAGAATCTCAATCAGCTCAGGGTAGGGTGCTATAGCATCGTAGCTCACAGAACCTCAAAGTCTTGGGCTCAGGCGATCCTCTTGCCTCAGCCTTTCTGGTAGCTGGAACTACAGGCACCTGCCACAAGGTCCAGCTAATTTTTCCATAGGAAGACTTGTGCAGTGAGCATTGTGGCCTCCTCCGTGGTCCTATCTACCTTTCCTCCTCCTGGCCCGCCCACTGGCTTCTCCCTCTTGAGTGGCCTTCTCTACCCTCCGGACTTACATTTCCCAGATTAAAGAGAAATGAGACTGAGAGCAAAATGTCCTATTCCCAATTTTAAATTATTAGGGAGGGCGGCACCTGTGGCTCAGTGAGTAGGGCGCCGGCCCCATATACCCAGGGTGGTGAGTTCAAACCCAGCCCCTGCAAACTGCAACAAAAAATAGCCAGGCGTTGTGGTGGGCGCCTGTAGTCCCAGCTATTCGGGAGGCTGAGGGAAGAGAATCACCTAAGCCCAGGAGTTAAAGGTTGCTGTGAGCTGTGACATCAGGGCACCCTACTGAGGGTAACAAAGTGAGACTCTGTCTCAAAAAACAAAAAAAATTATTAGGGAAAGGACTTTGGTGTCCCCAACTCAGCCACCTTCCTTTGCCTGGAGGTTGGGGGTGGCAGGGACAGCCAAATGACCCTGCAGTCAGCAGCTGTCACCGTGTGATCACAGCACAGAGGTAGCTTTGGAGGTGACTGTCCCAGGTTGGCAGCCCTGTCTGTGACATCCCACCCTGGGCTGCCAGGAATACAAACGTTCCTGTTCTTGGGTACTGGAACGTCTTCCAAATGTGCAAGGCCCCAGAGTCAAATCAAGCTCTCCTGGCCACGTCCCCAGGCTCTGGAGTGGGCAAGGAGAGGGCAGTTGGAGAACCTCCCTTGGGCCTTATGTTTCACGAGGGGCTCTCCTGTGCGGACGAGCCTCTCCCCTCACCTCCTCTAAGTCACACCACCTGCTCCATATTCCTCTGTGGCCCTGTCGTCCTCGACATCATGTTTCGTGAGAGTGTCCACTTACGACTTGGCATCCCTCTCCCTGGGCTTCTGTCATTTCCTCCTGAGGAGCAGGGACGCCCACGATGCCCAGTGAATGACAGTGGAGTGAGTAAATGAATGAATGATGAGTCTTGGAAGTGGCCCAAGCTCCCAGGTTGGCTGTGTCTCTGCTTCTGTCTGTGGAGAGAAGCTGGCCCAGGGTTCCTCAGTACCACTGTCAAGAGAGCAGAAAAATTACACAGTGCCATGTTGCAAAAGAAACACCTGATAGGGTGGTGCCTGTGGCTCAAAGAGTAGGGCACCGGCCCCATATACCAGGGGTGGTGGGTTTAAACCCGCCCCAGCCAAAACTGCAAAAAAAAAAGAAACACCTAATAAACAGCTATTGATGTTATAACGAAGATGGTGATTTGTGTCTCGGGACAGACTCTTCATAGCTAAGTCACAGTTTGTCATAGCTGTCATCAGCTCCATGGCACTTCAGAGCAGGGCTCCTGAGGGTGTAGCTCAGGGCTAGAGCATTTGACTGCAGAGCAGGGCTCCTGGCTCATGAATGGTGTGACCAGAGGCCTTAGGGACCAGCTGAGCGGGGGTAGCCAGGAGTGGCCACGTGGGCTGGAAATGTTCCAGGTGGAAGAGGAGCATAAGTTAAGGCTTGGAACACAGTGACAGCCTTCATGAATGTCTTCTGGGGACATCCAGGGTCTTGGGTCAGTATGTAGCCCAAACAGGGCGTGGCAAGTGTGCCCTTTGATCTTCTAACTGCAGGAAACAGTGCCCTTCGGAGACGCGGTGCTGGCGACCCAGGACACCTGCATCGGGAGTGAGATCTGTGAGGAGCTCTGGACACCCCACAGGTCAGTCCCTGCCCCTTGCCGTCTAGTCCCAGGCTCCCGTGGCCCAGCTGGAAGGACCTGGCATTTGCTGATGTCCTGGGGCCGTGGCCGTGGCAATGCTGTGGGAGAGAGCAGACAGCTGCATGGGAGGGGGTTAGAGGAGCCTGCCGGTCTCTTCTCTGCCTCCTCCACCTCCTCCCTGCAGCCCCCACATCGACATGGGCCTGGACGGCGTGGAGATCATGACCAACGCCTCGGGCAGTCACCACGTGCTGCGCAAAGCCCACACCAGGGTAGATCTGGTGACCATGGCCACCACCAAGGTAGGAGTCGGGCCAGGCTGCCAGCGCATGTGCCCTTGGCAGGAGCTTTGTGCGGAGTGCCCCACGTCCGCAGTGCCTGCTGCACGGCTTGGCTTGTGCACAGGGGACATTTGCTGCTTATAATTCCATCCTGTTCTGGAGCTGCCCCACTGCTCTCCTGGCGTTTCCCTCCCACAGCCTCAGGTAGCTCACACAGCTGCTCTGCAAGGCAAATCCTGTCACCATCTCCATGGTGACCAGGAACCAGAACATGCTGCTCAGCCATTGGCATCGTGGGGGCACAGAATATGCCCATGCATTTGCCACTCGTGTTCTAGGGCAGTGAGACGTGAGGAGGGTTATTCACGGGGCAGGCGTGGATTCAGCTGAGCTGGGTTTGAATCACAGCTTCGTCACGTATAGATTTGGCTTCTCTGTGCTCAGTACATCTTAAGGCGGTGACAGGCCTGCCTCGTGCCTTGCAGGGCTGTTATGAACCATAGATAGATGCGTTATGTGCTGGAGCCTAGAAAGGCCAGTGTGTTGCCGCTGCGGGCTCTATACTTCCCGTGTTTGGGTGGGGGCGTTCATGACGGCAAGGCAGCATCGGGGGACGGGGAGAAAGTCTGGAGACTGCATGAGCTGACGTGGCCTAGTTTCCTGAGTTTGAGCCAGGGGCGCATTAGGGAGAAAGACCACCGCTGACAACTACACTGTCGGCTCTGCCTTTTCCAGAACGGAGGGATTTACCTGCTGGCCAACCAGAAGGGCTGTGATGGGGACCGGCTCTACTACGACGGCTGTGCCATGATAGTGATGAACGGAAGTGTCTTTGCTCAGGGGTCCCAGTTTTCTCTGGATGATGTGGTAATGAGCCAGTGTGTGTGCAGTTGTGGGGCAGCGTGTCCCCCTGGCCACGTCAGTTCTCTGGGTCTTCACCCTGTCCTGGTGTTTAGTGAGGATACCATGGAGAAGCCCCCAGAGCGTGCCCCACCTGCTTTGATCACCCCCCTTCACCCTGTTGGCCCTGGACACACAGATGAGAGCAATGGCAGCATATGAGTCCTTTACACTCAGCCTTGGGAGGGGGACTCCTGCCACACAAGGCCACAAGGCGGGGGGTGGGGACTGTGCTTAGGCACAGAGTGAACAGCCTGGACTGTTGGGGAGGGCTGTCCCCACTGTCCCCTGAGTCCTGAGGAGCAGTAGTGGAGACCCCAGAATGCTCCAGTGGGTGTAGTCTTATTCTGGGGGACTTGCTGAACTCACAGTGGCCAGCAGGGTGATGGACAGACCCACGGGAGCTGTTACATTTGAGAAGTGCCACTATGATGCTGAGGGCACCCAGGGATGTGAATGGTCATGAATTACCCGACAAAAAGAACAAATCTGAGAATCATAACCTCATGATTCTCACCAGCAACTGAGTCACCCCTTGGGAGGGGGTCATGACCCTGTTGGGGCCACACGTTTCTTTGAGAAGCTGATAAAAGCTATGTACTCTCCACCTCTAATGATGTATACTAATGTAGGGGCAGAGTTTCTCCAATATATTTTACTGCATTGGAATTTAATTTCCTTCACAGGGAAGAGACAGTAGAAGAAAAAGTTCACAGATTTGTGTCGCTTTCACTTTTGTTTTTTTTCTGAAGCAAAAAGGAAAGGAGAGCTGTTATTACCAAAACTGGAAATAAATTTAATTGCACAAAAACAATGAAAAGTAGGGCGGCGCCTGTAGCTCAGCGAGTAGGGCATCAGCCCCATATACTGAAGGTGGCAGGTTCAAACTCAGCCTCAGCCGAACTGCAAAAACAGAAAAATAGCCGGGCGTGTGGCAGACGCCTGTAGTCCCAGCTACTCGGGAGGCTGAGGCAAGAGAATCACCTAAGCCCAAGAGCTGGAGGTTGCTGTGAGCTGGTTGATGCCACAGCACTCTACCGAGAGTGACAATCTGAGACTCTATCTCTACAAAAAAATAAAAATAAAAAGTAATTTTTAGTTCTTCCCCAATGTTGATATGAATAGGAGGGTCAGTCCTCTCGGGCACTACCTTTATGTTGGCTTCATGCTGAGTTGCCTTTCCTCTTGCTCACAGGATGGCTGCAGGAGCTCCAGCCATCACATCTTCACATAGCCATGTTCAGAGGCCAAAAAGAGCCCTTTGTTCCCTGTGTGTCTTTTTTTGTTTTTGTTTTTTTGAGACAGAGTCTTACTTGTTGACCTCTGTACAATGCTATGGCGTGACAGCTCACAGCAACCCGAAACTCTTATGCTCAAGTCATCCTCTTGCCTTAGCCTCCCAAGTAGCTGGGACTACAGGTGCCTACCACAACATCTGGGTGTTTTTAGAGATGGGGTCTCACTCTAACTCAGGCCGGTCTTGAACTCCTGAGCTCAAGCAATCCACATGCCTCAGCCTCCCAGAGTGCTAGGATTATAGGCATGAGCCACCACACCCAGCCCCTGTGTCTCTTTTTAATAAAAGGGCAGCTTTCCCAGAAGCCCCTGGCAGACACCGACAGACCTATTCCTCCTGCAATAACTAAGGGATCACTGACAAGTGTCTGAATGCAGTGGAGATCTGGTGGCAACAACAGGGCTTTGGGTTGGCAACAATGCCTACTGTCCCCTGACCCTGACTCTCTAAAGATCCACAGGTCCTCAGAACCCTGCTTTAGAAGATGTAACACATTCTCACGCAACACCTGTAACAGTAATCAAATTACACGTGCAGTAACAAAAATAGGAAATCATGGTTTCTCTTTGAAATTTCCTTCTCCAGGAAGTCCTAACGGCCACTTTGGATTTGGAGGATGTCAGGAGCTACAGGGCAGAGATTTCATCTCGAAACCTGGCGGTAAGTGCTTCCATAGATGCCCATGTGAGACACCCAAGGCCGTGTGGACACAAGGTGTGAAAAGTCCAGTGGGGAAGGAGCAAGGGCTCGGGAGTGCAGAAAGAATCCTGTCTCAATTGTTCAGACACAGAGTGAGGGCTCAGGACAAGGGCCTGGGACACCAGGAAATAGCCCCCGCCTGGAGCCCAGGGAGGCCTCCGAGATGGGGAGTGGCAAGGGCAAGCAGAACAAGCAAGCAGTGTGTGCAGCCCAGGCAGATCCCCTCCTGGGACACAGTCTAGGGGTGTGAGCAAGCCGGTGTCTGAGAGCCCTGAGCATGAGCAAGGCCCTTCACCAGCTGGCAGCTCTGTCTCTCAGAACCTGGAGCTCTGCGCTTCTGTAAACCGTTATTACAGCAGAATGTCTAGCAGCTCTGTTGAGTTATAATCCCAAAACCACACGATGTACCATGATTCCGTGGTTTTTAGTATTAGTATATACATGGAGTCCATGTTAGCACATTTCCATCCACCAGAAGAGACTCGGTGCCCGTGGAGCAGTCGCTCCCGGTTCTCACCACCCCCACCCCCCACACCGGCCCTTGGCCACAGCTTCGGCCCCCACCTGTCTGCTTCTGTCTCTACGGATTTGCCTGCTCTGGGCGTTTCACAGACGTGGGATCATGTCGTACACAGTCCTCTGTGCCTGGTTGTTGTCACTTAGCATGCTGTTTTCCAGGTCCGCCCGTGTTGTAGCGCCGCATGTCAGTGATTCCTTCCTTTGTATTGTCAAATAACATTCCACAGGGCAGAGTATTTGTTCACCCGTTCATCCATCCATCCATGGACATCTGGAATGTTTGCAGTTTTCGTCTGTTGTGAATAATGCTGCTAGGAGCATCCACATGCTGCTTTTTGAGTGGATGCCTGTTTTCATTTTTCTTGCTTGTGTCTGTGTAGGAGTGGAATCTGGTCTTATGGTAACTCTGTGTTTAGTCTCTTGAGGAGCTGCTGGACTGTCCTCAAACAGGGCAGCACCGCCGTGCATCCCCCTGCAGGCCATGAGGGTTCCGTCCCCCCGCAGGGCACATGGGCTCCGACCCCACACCCTTCCCAACGCTCCTTTGGCTCTAGGGTCCTCCCGAGTGTGGCTGGGATATGCATTGCCCAGTGGCTAATGGAGCCCTGCTCTCCTGTTGGCCTTGGGAGCCTTAAGGGTTTCCATAGCTTGGGGATGTCATTTTGTCATAAATCTCCATCAACAGGCCAGCAGGGTGAGTCCCTATCCCCGAGTGAAGGTGGACTTTGCCCTCTCGTGCCACGAGGACCTGCTGGAGCCAGTCTCTGAGCCTGTTGAGTGGAAATACCATAGTCCCGAGGAGGAGATAAGGTGTGTGCCCCGAACTCCAGGGAGGGAGTGGGGTCACTGAGCTCCACCACCTGCTGCCGCCATTTGCCCTGGGTGCGGGTAGCAGGGGGCTCTGCAGTGGGTTTTCAGAACATGCCCAGGGTGAGTACCAGGCCAGGAAGAGGCTGCAGCCAAACTACCTGGGTTTGCCCTCAACCCTGCTACTCCTTTGTGCTATGACCTTGGGCACCAGGGCACTATCTCTCTGTGTCTCAGATAACACCCACCTCTTGGGTTGTGTTCAGAATTAAAATTTGTCACTTCACATGAAGTGCTTGAAATAGAGACCAGGGGCTGGGGAGAGCCCAGCCCTGGTCTCCAGCATGGGTCCCCCTGGGGAATTGCCCCAGCCAAGCTGGCAGGTGTGCTTTGGGCAAGGCCGACCACATCCCAACTCAGCACTCTCATTGCTCTGCAGCCTGGGACCTGCCTGCTGGCTCTGGGATTTTTTAAGACGAAGCAAACAGGTAACAAGTTGTCCCATTTCTCGCTAGCTCACTTGCTTGTTCTGCCGGTGGGTTTGGTTTTATTCTAGTGAATTTTTCGTAATGCAAGCAACAGACAGCATTCTGTCACTCTGCCTCGGTGGGGAACTTAGTCTGCACCAGAGGCCGGGTGGGCACGGCGGTCTGGCTGGTCTGGCTCCGTCCTTACAGTCTCCCCAGAGCTCCGTCTGTGACACTTGAGAGTTCCGTAGCTCACCCTCTCTCATTCACCATGTGCCCATGTGACTGTAGTTCATGGGTGGAGAATCAGCCTTAGACACCCTGCAGAGCAAAGGGTCTCTCTTCCCTCTAGAAAATCCATTTATTCTGGCATGTGTGGGTGTTTCCTCTGCCCCCACTGGAGGCGCGGACACCCCCATGCATCTCTGCATTTCTGTGGATGCCTCGTTGAGGTTGGCTGGGTAGGGCAGGGCTAATCTTGGGGCACATCGTTCCCCGTGGCTCTGCTGACACTGTGTTTGGTTGGCCCATTCCAGGCAGGCTTCTTCCTGCCCCTGAGTGGTGGGGTGGACAGCGCGGCCACCGCCTGCCTTGTGTATTCCATGTGCCACCAGGTCTGCCTGGCTGTGAAGGGCGGCAGTAAGTGGTAACCGAGGGCCCAAGGGAGGGAGTGGGGATCCGAGGAGTGGGCAGAGCAAAACCCAGCCCGTGGGCCTCATGTCACAGCACCATGCCCAGGTCCTGCAGCCTGGGCAGCAAGGCCATCGAAGTCCCTTCCCGGGGCTTTGATCTGAAGTGGCTGTGTCTCTAGACCTGCGTCTGCTTGCTGCTGTGTTCACGGTGCACCCCAGTGGAACGAACGTGGGCTTGGGGAGGTGGAAACGATCATAGCATTAGTGTGTGTGACACAAAACTGGGGATTGTGATACTTACCTGACAGACTTGCCAGGCCGTAGCCTGGGACTCAGCTGTGCAGGCCCCTGGGGCACCTGGCTACCCATTCCGTCCTGGCCATTTCAGATCAGGAAGTGCTGGCTGATGTCCGAACCATCGTAAATGAGATCAGCTACACCCCCGATGACCCCAGAGACCTCTGTGGGCGCATACTGACAACCTGCTACATGGCCAGCAAGAACTCCTCCCAGGAGACATGCAACAGAGCCAAAGAGTTGGCCCAGCAGATCGGAAGGTACAATCTGCCCCTGGGTTTGGGCATGGGCAGGTCACTGTGATAAAGATCAGAGCCTCTGGCAACTCCACCATGACACTCCATGCCTGTGTGTTTAATGTGCATCCAGGAGCTCAGCAGGTTCTACTTTCTGTTGGTCTGAGCCAGATCTCGGGAGAACCGTACATCAGTCCTCCCCACCCCGGGTTTTAGACCCAGGGGTCAAGGATTTCCACCTTTCCTTCCCACCTTCCAATGCCCCAGGTCAGGCTGCAGGTGGCATGTGCTCCCCAGATGCCCAGCAGGTCTCAGGTGGGCAGCAGTGTGACTCGTACCCTGTTCCTCCCACCCAACTGCCTTTTCTATGGGGCAGGTCTCTGTGTAAGAACAGTGGGGAGGGGGCACCTTTACGGAGAGGAGATACTAAGTCTTGTATAGAGTGTTTCATTCATAATGCCTCATAGGAGAAAAAGAGGAACTGCCCGTTCTGTTGAGTCAGCTCAGCCAAAAGCTGTCCCAGCCCTGCAATTCCGCCCCTAGATTTGCACCCAAAGGAATTGAAGGCAAGGACCTGAACAGACATTGCCACAGGAACGTCCCTAGCAGCATCATTCACAATTGCCAGAGGTAGAAATCATATAGTGCCATCAACTGGTGAATGAACGAACACACTGTCTGTCCATCCAGCGGCATATCCTTCATTCGAGAGAGGAACGGGGCACCGCCACGCCCTACAGCACAGATGGGATAGATGGACCTTGCAGACGTGCTAGGTGATGCAGCCAGTCACAAAAGGCCACATAGCATGTGATGCCATTCCTGTGACATGCCCCGAGCAGGTGCATCCACGGGAGAGAAAGTCATTAGTGGTTGTCAGAAGCTGGAGGAGGAGAGGATGGGGAGAGACTGCTAAGGGGCATGGGATTTTCTTGGGGATGATGAGAAAGTTTTAGACAAGACAGTGATGACTGCGGGACAGCACAAGTGTGCCGAACGCCACTGAATCGTACACTGTAGAATGGTCAGCCTGGTAAGCATTATGTGATCCGTCTCTGCGCACACATTGGCACACACACACAGGTGAGCTGCCCCCCATGCTTGCCCTTCTCCTTCCAGCCACCATGTCGATCTCAACATTGACCCAGCTGTGAAGGCCGTCGTGGGCATCTTCAGCCTGGTTACCGGGAAAAGTCCCCTCTTTGGAGCTCACGGAGGAAGCAGCAGGGAAAACCTGGCGTTGCAGAATGTGCAGGTGCCATTCCCCCTGGGCCGTCGTCCCCATGGAGGGGGCAGGGCATGTGTGCGAGGGTGCATGTGCACAGGTGTGTGCGTGAGTGTGAGCGTGCGCATGAATGTGAGTTCCTTTCCTCTCAAGGAGCAGCTCACACACGGCTCTGCCTCCTGGGCTGCTGCACTGAGCTGGACGCTGTGTGGTCAGTGGGGGTGAGGCTGCCCTGGGGCTCCAGCGCTGTTCTGGCCCTCTCTGTGGCCTTCCCGCCATGCATGGGTGGCCCCTCTCCTCCAGAAATGCCATGGGGAAGGGAGTGAAACAAGCTGGCTGAGCTTCCTCCCACTGAGCCCGCAGCCCAGACCTGCCCTCCCAGGCATGGCGTTCTCCATCTTTCAGGACCTGCTGAGCTCACGTGGGCTGTGGGGCACAGGGGAGGTAGCCCCCTGGGGGACGCTGAGGTCTGTGGACCTCTCCTCCTCCCTGGACACTGACTAGGAAGCTCTAACTGGCTGAGTTATTTGAGTGTGCTTGGTTTTCAGGTCTCTGAGGCAGCCCTTTCTATTGACAGAATTGTGGTGCCCCTGATAGTTCTCCCCATGTCTCCTGTCTTGGGTAACCCTTTATTTCCCCCTTGTGTCATCCAGGCTCGGATAAGGATGGTCCTAGCCTACCTGTTTGCTCAGCTGAGCCTCTGGTCTCGGGGCGCCCGCGGTGGGCTCCTTGTGCTGGGATCCGCCAACGTGGATGAGAGGTGAGTGTGGCTTAGGGGTCTGTGGCTTAGGTGGTAGGCTCCTGTGTGACTTGTTACCCCGAGGGTGGCATGCTTCTGCAGTGTCTGGGGGATACAGGGAGGAGATTCCAGTTATCCCAGGTCTTGCCTGACAAGGGTGATACCTGGGGCAGCATCATTGCTCCGAATTCCTTGCTGACTAGTGGCAGACTGGATTCATACTGTGCTCAGCTACTCCTGCCCACCCCCGCCCTAGCGCTGTCCAGCTTCCCGGGCCCCAGGCTCTCCACCACTCTGTCAGCTTCCAATCCCCACTTCCATGTGCAGGCCCCTCTGAACTCAGTTCCACTGCATTTCTTATGCTGCTTCCTTGTTAAAGAAATTCAGGGACTCCCTATTGTTTTCCAGATAAAATTCAAGCTGCCCTTCAAGCCCAGCGTGGAGGCTGTTAGCACTTCTTATCCAGGCTTGGGTTCTCCATTTCCCATAGGTGAGCCTCTGCTCCTCCAGATGCTCTTTGCTCTTTTTGGGTGCTCTTTATTAGCTGAGGGATTTCAAAAACCCCATCTGCCATTATTCATCAGCTAATCTCTCCATCTATCCATCCATCCATCCATCAATTGAGCCTTCCATCCTCTGTGCGTCTGTCCACCTGTCCATCCACCCACCCATGTGTCCACCTGTCCATCCACCCATGTCCACCTGTCCATCCACCCACCCATCAGTCCACCTGTCCATCCACTCATCTGTCCACCTGTCCATTCACCCACCCATCTGTCCACCTGTCCATCCACCCACCCATCTATCTACCTGTCCATCCACACACCCATCTGTCCACCTGTCCATCCACCCATCCATCTGTCCACCTGTCCATCCACACACCCATCTGTCCACCTGTCCATCCACACACCCATCTTTCCACCTGTCCATCCACATACCCATCTGTCCACCTGTCCATCCACCCACCCATCTGTCCACCTGTCCATCCACACACCCATCTGTCCACCTGTCCATTCACCCACCTGTCTGTCCACCTGTCCATCCACCCACCCATCTGTCCACCTGTCCATCCATCCATCTGTTAATATTTCTTTCCCTCTCTCTTTTCTCCTTCCTTCCTTCTATTAGTCCATCCTTTTATCTATGGTATGAGTGACTTAATCTTTCAGCATCCTTGCACATCTACAGATATGCCCTCTTCTAAATCTTATTTTTGACTTTTGAGTCCTATTTTATTTTTCTTATTACAACAGTTCAAAATTAACACTCTATACATGGTAAAAATACTCCCACCCTCCCTATGTATATTTTGTTAATTTTCATTGCTTCTCTGTTGCTTGTGGTGCTTTTTATTATTATTGTTGTTGTTGGAGGTTCATTGAGGATTCACAGAACCAGGTTACACTGATTGCTTTTATTAGATGAGGACCCTCTTATATTTGTGTCCCACCCCCAAAAGGTGTACCATACCCCTTGTCCCCCAACCCCCTCTCTCCTTCCATTTCTCAGCTCTCCCCTTCCCCCACCCCCCACCGTGTACTAGATCACTAATTCTCCTCTTATCAAAATTGAATACACAGGATTCATGTTTCTCCATTCTTGTGATGCTTTACTAAGAATAATGTGTTCCACTTCCATCCAGATTAATACAAAAATATATAGTCTCCATCTTTTCTAGTGGCTGAATAGTTTTCCATGGTATACAAATACCGCAACTTGTTAATCCATTCCTGGGTTGGTGGGCATTTAGGCTGTTTTCAGCTGGTGGTGCTTTTGTAAGGAACTGATTTTTCAGGAGAGGCTGATGGCGGACATACATTCTAAACTCTGGTGTAGGTGAGACTATTGATGTTTTGCTTATATAGCTGAACAAGAACTTGACCTGTTATCACATTATGTTGTTGTAACATTTTCTCCTCACAACTCTTGTCCATTGTTTTCTCATATTTAAAACTTTTCCCGTGGTGGGCTTGGATTCTGGGAGCATTGCAGTTTCTAAGTGTATATTTAGAAAGCAAACAACCCTAGACGTTGCTCTCTTCCCATCACCTTTTGCTGCTCAGCGTTGCTCTGTAGACAGGAGTCTGCCTGCAGGGGAGGAAGCTTCTCTCCTATCATGTTGGGCTTCTGCCCTCTCTGTCTGGTGCTCTCCCCTCCCAGCTGCGTTCCCACCCGCTGCTCTCTCCTTGTTTCTAGCCAGCTCTCTCTCTCTTCACATTCTAGGGTAGAATCTCAGGTTTATAGTGTAGGGTTTTTTTTTTGTTTGTTTGTTTGTTTTTTGAGACAGAGCCTCAAGCTGTCACCCTGGATAGAGTGCTGTGGCATCACTGCTCACAGCAACCTCCAATTCCTGGGCTGAAGCGAGTCTCCTGCCTCTGCCTCCCAAGTAGCTGGGACCACAGGCGCCCGCCACAACGCCCGGTCATTTTTTTTTTTTTTTTTGGTTGCAGCTGTCATTGTTGTTTGGCAGGCCTGGCTGGATTCAAACCCGCCAGCTCAGGTGTACGTGGCTGGCGCCTTAGCCCGTTGAGCCATGGGTGCCGAGCCTAGTGTAGGTTTTTTTAAGTTTCTTCTAATTCTGTTTTTCCTTGCTTCTGATTCTAATTGTAATCCATTTGCACCCCAATGTGCTCATTTATCAAGTAACTCTGAACACCTCTCATGTGTTCTCGGTATGGGAAGCAAATTGAAAAAATAATTCCCGCTTTACTCCAGTGGAAGGAGGCATGATAACAAAGCTGATGTTTCTTACATTACAGAAAATGTCTACAGAGAAAACAAAGGAGGGACAGGGAGGGTCTAAGATCGTGAGTGGGTTGGCTAGGAGGGCCTCACTGGGAGCCTGGTGTTATAAAGGCCAGTGAGGCCGGGGAGGGAGATGCAGTTTGGAGAACAGCCTGAGCCCAGGCCCTGAGGCGAGATGGCACCAGGACGAAGGACCAGTCACCATCTCCCTGAAAAGCCTGGTTTCCTCGGGGTGGGGACTCAGAGGCCCTCTGGAGCAGGTTCCAGGGAGAGTCGGGTGGGTATGAGGACCCAGGGGCGGCTCCTTTCAGAAGTTCACCTTGAATGGGATGGAGGTGTGGAATAGTATCTGGACAGAACAGTGGATGGGACAGACGGCCTTGGCCCAGATGCCACCCTCAACAGGGAGCGAGTGAAGCTCCTGTGTCCACAGGCTCAGACGTGGCCAAGTGGGCAGTTGGAGCCAGTGGTCCTTGATGACTGGTGACTGCTGGAGGAGGCCAGAGTCCCTGCCAGGAAAATGAGACCTGTCTTGCAGGAGGGCCAGTGCATCAGGGATGTGTCAGGAGTGCCACTTCTCAGGGGAGAGATCGCAGCTGCCCAGCCCTCCGCACTTCCTCCCCCTCCAGGGGTTCTCACCCTGCTGCCTGGAGCAGCTGAAGCCCCCTGTCCCCCTTGCCAATTGTGGCTTTCATCTGTTTGGGGGTCTTCGCTTGAACTGGGATGCCAGTTGGAACCACCACCATCTGGCATTAGGGGACTGTGGTGGCAACAGGAGTCTCCGGAGTGTGTAAAGGAAAGTGCCACATGGCCTCACTCAGACCTGGAAGAGTGCTGGTGGCTGAGCCACAGGCCTCGGGGACAGAGACAGGGATGCCGAGGACAAGGCCATCCTGCCACGCAGCCTGGAGGGAGGCCTGGCCACGGTGTGTTGCAGTAGCAGGGCCATCAGCCAGGCAGTGGACAGGCTCCGCTAAGGGAGTGGACTTGCCTGTAACAAGACTGCACCAAAGGGCGGCGCCTGTGGCTCATCAAGTAGGGCGCCAGCCCCATATACCAAAGGTGGCAAGTTCAAACCTGGCCTCGGCCAAACTGCAGCAACAACAACAAAAAAGACTGCACCAAAGCCCTGAGGCAAGATGGCACCAGGACTAAGGACCAGTCATCGTCTCCCTGAAAAGCCTGGCCTCTTCAGGGCAGGGACTCAAAGGTCCACTGGTGATGGGAGGAGGGCGGGGAGATCAGGGGCTCGCTCTGGCAGTGTCCAGTACGAGATGCTCCCTAGCCCTCCAGGTGGAGATGAATGACAGGCGTCCCCTCACAGTGCAGCACCAACATGGCTGCATCCTGGACAGTGCCTCCGGGTGAGGGGGCTCAGAATGACGAAGATGCCATCAAAAGCCACTAGGCCACCTGACATCACTGGGGAATAGGGAAAGGACAGCGCCCTGACACTCCTGGGAAGGAAGGGGGTCCCGGTGTGGAGGAGAAGCAGCCAGAGGTGGGAGGGAAGCCAAGGAAGGTGACCCAAGAGCTGTGGGCTGCTGTGTGTGCCCTCAGGCCCATGGATGCTGGGCAATCTACCGTTTGCAGACTGATGGTGGTGGGACCTTGTCCAGGACAGTCTCACTATAGCGGCCAGTACAGAAACCTACTGGGAGAAAGTTTTGGAGGGAACAGGAGCAGAGGAGCTGGACAGCAGACCTGTGGCGACTGTGGGGTGGGGTCTGGGAAGGCGGAACTGAGAGGGGGCTCGCTCACAGTGCCAGGACCCAGCCTGGGGGAGAGATGGGTGGTGATGTGTGGGTGGAGGGGAGGGTGCTGGTGCTTGGCCACTGATTTATTAAAATTGATGAAAGTGCCTGTTATGTGACCTTTAAGTCAAAAAAGACCTGCCTTAGTTGTCAGCACACAAATGTGCAGCCCATCCCTCCTAGAGCTTCATTCTGAGACTGAGACAAGGCCCCCTGGGTCTTCTGGTTGGCCCAAGGTACCTGCCTGCTTCACCCTGGTCTCTGTGTCAGCTCATGGACTTTCACCTGGGGCAATGCCTCTTTGGGTGTCCCTGGGGCTGGGAGGTGTGAGTGGGAAAGGTTTATTCTGAGCTCAATGTATGTGACTATGTCCCAGAGGGCCATGCCCAAGAAGCCTTGAGCAAGTGGACTGGCTGTGGTTGGGTTACACTTTGCCTTTGTACATTTCAGGGATACAGGAATTACACATAAAGTCATAAGGGCCTACATTGGTGTGGCCCAAAAAGGTGAGACATCTCAAATTGGGGGATTACAGGTTATAGGTGGGTTTAAAGATCCTTTGATTTGTAATTGGCTAAGGAAATGAAGCTTTGTCTAGAGGCTTGGCATGATCTAAGTCAAAATAAGGAAGTTCTGTAGTCAGAGACCAGCCACTAGACATACCCTGGACACGTAAATCGAGGACGTTCGTGTGTGGTTTAACCTTTGCCTCATGTGGCCTTAGGCTTATTCATGTGTTTTTGTTTGTTTTTGAGACAGAGTCTCACTGTCTCACCTGGGCTAGAGTGCTGTGGCTCAACCTAGCGCATGGCAACTCAAGCGATCCTCCTGCCTCAGTCTCCCAAGTGTATGGTATTAAAGGCACCCACTACCACGCCTGGTTTAATTTTTTCTATTTTCAGAAGAGACAAGGTTTCCCTCTTGCTCAGACTGGTCTAGAACTTCTGAGCTCAAGGGATACTCCCACCTCAGCCTCCCAGAGTGCTAGGATTACAGGCATGAGCCACGGGGCCTAGCTTGTTAATGATTGTGTATGTTACTGTTTACAAAGAGTAACTCCAAAGGGGATAGGGGATAACTTGGTGTGTCTGACCTTCCTTCTCCTCATGGCCGGCAACTCAGCTGTAAGGGTTGTGGGGATTTGGGGAGGTCCCCTTGGGCAGGAGGGTGTCCATTCAGTTAGTTGAATTTACTTTAGCTTCCAGAAGGGCACAGTGGTGAGATGGAAACTGTCGTCTCCTCTGACCAGTCTGGCCCATAAATCCCAGCTTGTACGCAAGGACCCTGCTCTGTCTGCTGTCCCTGTGACAGGGCAGTAAGGGCAGCCACAGGGATTGACTGCAGGGCTTTGGGGGTCTTAGGTCCCAGGCACTGCTCCATGGTGAGAGTCAGGAGGGGTGGGGAGGTGTTCCCATGTGAGTTTGGGAGACTTGCACCTGGTGAAAAAGGCAGGAACCAGCCCAGGAGGTCATGCAAGGCCAAGGGCACCATTGAGGGGACCAGGCAGTGAGGCCCAGCCAGGAGTCACTGCAGAGGTGATGGGGGGGGTGGAGAAAATGGGCCAGAATCCAGGGGCCCACTAGAGAGCACTTTGGCTGGGTCCACTGAAGAGGCAGCAGGCTGCCTGTGGCTGTCACGACAATGACCACAAAGTGTGGGTTCAGCAACACTCCGGCTCTGTAGGAGGCCACAAGGGGCATCTGCTTCCTGCTGGTCCAGCTTCTGGGGGCCCGACCTTCCAGGGCTCATGGCCCCTCCTCCGTCAGCACAGCCAGCAGCATTGCATCTTGGGGCCGCTCTTCTGACCCTCACCTTTTACCCCCTCTTCTACTTCAAAGACCTTTGTGATTGCATCCTCCCTGCAATCCAGGGTCATGTCCCATTCCCCGTGCTCCCCTGGATCCATCTGTGCGGCCCCATTGCCCTACAAAGTAGCACACTCTCAGGTTCTGGAGACCAAGATGTGGGCACCTCTAGGGGGACATTCTTCTGCCGACCACAGGAGTCAGAGTTGACAGGCAAGGAGAAAGGCCCTGCTGCTGCCCAGGCTGAGTGTCCCTGTGTGCCCAGGTCCCACCTCCTCATCGGGACATCTGTCCCTCCACTCCACTGGCCTAGCCCTGGTGGACACTGCTGACTCCTGAACCCACTTCTCACCCAGGTGTCTCCTGTGGCCCAGCCCTTCTCTGCAGCCGTCTGGGGCCCCTACCCCTCTGTAGTCTGCTCTGGCCATACCAGACTTCTGTGGACCCTCAAATTTGCCAGGGTGGTGGCTCTGGAGAAAGTGAGTTCTGGGATGGCCAGGGTTAGTGGAATCTGCAGCGCCTCAGGCCCCTGTGCTCTCTCCCACCGCAGTCTCCTCGGCTACCTGACCAAGTACGACTGCTCCAGTGCAGACATCAACCCCATAGGTGGGGTCAGCAAGACGGACCTGAGGGCCTTTGTCCAGTTGTGTGTCGAGCGCTTCCAGCTTCCTGCCCTCCGGGGGTGAGTGTGTACCCGGTCCGTGGCTCCTGAGCTCTCTCCCAGTGTACCAACCACCTGTGCCCCCACCCTTTCCATGCCCCAAATGAAGACAACCTTGACTCTGAGCTGGACTGGGCACTTGCAGTCCTGTGACCAGGCCACCCCCTTCTTCCCCTCGTGGCTACCACAGCCCCCGGGTGCTGTCAGAACAGGGAGCTACTGCCCTTCTTCCCTGGCCTCCCTCCTGCCGCTGCAGCCTGGAGTCTCTTGTGGTTGTCCATCTCAGCAGAGTATTGGGGACTTCAGTAGCAATCAAACTGACTACTGCCCAAGAGCTTTCCTAGGCCTCTGCTTGCAGGGTTCCCAGTAGTAGGAATGTCTTTCCTTCTCTCTGCTTGTCCTCCCTGCACGATCGTGCCACCAGGGGACACTGGGCAATGTCTGGAGACATGCTTACCTTCTCATGGGGTCTGCTACTGGCCTGATGGGCCTCCTGACTGTCCTACAACACACAGGACATTGACATTCCCAACTGCATAGTGCCACTGGTGCCAGTGGGGTGCCCCTGTGCTGTGCCTCTCAGCCTCAGATTAGGTCGCCTTGACTTGGCTCTGCTGACTGTGAATAGCACGAAGTGGCCAAAGAGCTGCCTGGGGAGTCTCCCAAAATTCACTTTAGCAGAGACAGGGACTGACCTCTGTGTGTCTTGCCTGCAGCATCCTGTCAGCACCGGCCACCGCAGAGCTGGAGCCCTTGGCCAACGGACAGGTGTCCCAGACGGATGAGGTAACGGTGGTGGCTTTATCATGGTGCCTATTCTTCTCCTCCCCACCTGCTGCATTGTCATGCTGGTTCATTCCTACCCGGAGGATCTGGGCTCCTGGCCTGGTGCCCAGGCTTCAGCATCCATGGCACTGCTGGCCTTTAACACTTCAATTTGGCTTTTTCATGGTTGGGGACCAGGAAAGGGGAGATGAGGTGGGTGGGAAAGGACAGCAGATGGCAAGCAGGGAAATGCAGGTCCCCAGCAGGTGAGAGGGGAGTCTCTCTAGCCGCTTGAATGACCTTAGAGGAGAATCACTGTTAACTCCTCTCTTTCATGCTGACCTGTGGCACCCAGGGCCATGGCTGTGGTTAGCAGTTCAGTGGGTACTGGAGAAGTGGCTGTGGGCGTTTGATCATAAGATGCCTGGTTCTCCAGCCTCCTTAGGTCACCAGGATTTACCGCTATATTCTCTTCCAAGAGTGTTAAGGTTTTAGCTGAGTTCACTATTGTTTACAGCGTGAGGAAGGGGTCTGTCTTCATTCTTTGCCTGTGACTATCCAGATGTCCCAGCACCATTTGTTGAAAAGACTATTCTTTCTCCTGTTGAGTTTTCTTGTCACCTTTGTTGTAGATGTAGGGTTTATTTCTGGACTCTATTCTATTCCATTGCTCTGTGTGTCTTTCCTTATGCTGGTACTACGCTGTCCGGTTTTCTGTAACTTTATAGCATGTTTTGAAATCTGGAACTTTGAATCCTCCAACTTGGTTCTTTTTCAAGATAATTTTGGCTACTCTAGGTACCTTGAATTTCCATGTGAATTTTGAGATCAGCTTGTTAATTTCTGCAAAAAATAAAAATAAAAATAAAAAAGCCCTGTTTGGATTTTGATAGGCATCTTACTCAACCTGTAGATCACTTTGGCAGGGGGAAATTTACCATCTTAATAATATCAAGTTTTCTGAATCATGAACATGGGAGATCTCATTTAATTAACTCTCATTTAGTATTTTTCAACATTTTCTAGTTTTCAGTGTACAAGTTTACACTTCTTTTGTTAAATTAATTTCAAAGTATTTTATACTTTTGGATAGTGTTGTAAATGAAATTATTTTCTTAATTTCATTTTGGGTTATTTTTTGCTAGTATCTAGAGATACAATTGATATTTGTATGTTGATCTTACTCTCTGAATAGCTTTAAGTGGAATTCTTAAGATTTTCTATTTGCCAGACCATGCCTTCACCAAATAGAAATAATTTTTTTTTTTTTTTGAGACAGAGTCTCAAGCTGTTGCCCTGGGTAGACTGACATGGTGTCATGGCTCACAGCAACCTCAAACTCTTGGGCTTAAGTGATTCTCTTGCTTCAACCTCCCAAGTAGCTGGGACTACAGGCACCTGCCACAATGCCCCACTATTTTATTTGTTGCACTTGTCATTGTTGTTTTAGCTGGCCCAGGCCGGGTTCGAACCCGCCAGCCTCGGTGTATGTAGCCAGCGCCCTACCCACTGAGCTACAGGTGCCGCCTAATAGAAGTAATTTTATTTCTTTTTTTCTAATCTGGATGCCTTTTATTTCTCTTTTCTTGCCTAATCTACCTGGCTAGAACCTTCAGTGTAATGTTGAATAGATGTTGCACAATAGAATAAATGTTGTTTTGTTCCTGACCCTAGGTGGAATGAGTACAGTTTTTGCCCATTAAGTATGATATTAACTGAGAATTTCTGACACTGTCCTTTATATTGTTCGTGAAGTTCCCTTCTGTTCCTATTTTTTTGAGTGTTTTTGGTTTTTTTTGTTTTTTTTTTGTAGAGACAGAGTCTCACTTTATGGCCCTCGGTAGAGTGCCATGGCGTCACACAGCTCACAGCAACCTCCAACTCCTGGGCTTAAGCGATTCTCTTGCCTCAGCCTCCTGAGTAGCTGGGACTACAGGAGCCCGCCACAACGCCCAGCAATTTTTCTGTTTTGCAGTTTGGCCGAGGCTGGGTTTGAACCCGCCACCTTTGGTATATGGGGCCGGCGCCCTACTCGATGAGCCACAGGTGCCGCCTGAGTGTTTTTGTTATAAATGGGTGTTGGATCTTATCAAATGCTCTTTCTACAATTGCCAGATATTAAACCAGCCTTGAATTCCTGGAATAACTCCCTGTTGTTCATGGTGTATGATCCCTTTTGTATGTTGCTGGATTTGTTTTGCAGGTATTCTGTTGAGGGTTATTATGTCAATTCACAAGGGATATTGATCTGTAGGTTTCTTATGTCTTTTTCTGGTTTGGTATCAAGGGGATACTGGCCTTGTAAAAAGAGTTAGAAATTGTTCCCTTCTCTTCTGAGTTTTGAAGAGTTTATGAAGAACAGGTATTGTTCTATAAAATTTTGGTGAAGTTCATGGGAAGCCATCTGACCTGGGTTTTTCTTTGAGAGAAGTGCCTGTATTATTAATTTAATCTCTTGTTAGCAGTCTATTCACCTTCCTCCTGAGTTGGTTTGTATCTATATTAGTCAAGGTTTTGTAGAGAGACAAAACCAATAAGGGAATGTATGGATAGTTTATTTTGATCTTTTCAAAGAACAACTTTTAGTTTTGTTGACTTCTTCTTCTTCTTCTTCTTCTTCTTCTTCTTCTTCTTCTTCTTCTTCTTCTCCTCCTCCTCCTCCTCCCCCTAATTTCCCCTCCCCCTCCCCCTCTTCCTGTGATTTTGTCTTCAATCCATTGGTTATTTAGGAGTACACTGTTTAATTTCCCATATTTGTATGAATTTCCAAAATTTCTTTCTGTTACTGAATTTCTATTTAATTCCCTTGTGGTTAAAGAGCCTACTTTGTATGACTTCAATGTTTTAAAGTTTTCTGGGGCTTCCTTTGTGGCCCAGCATGTGGTGGGTCCTGGAGAATGTCCCCTGTGCACTCTGCAGTTGCAGGGACAGAGCTCTGCAAAGTCTGCTGTCTTGATAGTTTATGGAGCTGACCAAATCTTCCGTTTCCTTGTTGATTCTCTGACTGGTTGTTCTATCCATTATTGAAAGTGGGGTATTGAAGTCTCCAACTGTTATTGCTAAATAGAAGAAATTAAAATGCTACACCTTAAAATATCCACTTAATACAAAAGAAACTGGTAAATAGCTTCTTGTTCCAGAACCTGTCAGGTACTAGGGACCCCATGGTGAACAAAACAGATGTGGCCACTGCTCCTAAAATTATAGAGTCACCAGAAGGGGCCAGAGAAGAAGAGCATAACCACGATTAGTACTGCGAACAAAATCAACCTGTGAGATACAATAGAGAAATGACAGGAAGTCAGTGTTCCTTATGGAGGTTCAGGACAAACTAAGGCCTGAGGGAAGGCCAAGGCAGCTAAATCCAGTGGGGAAGGGTGGAGGCATAGGGTGGGGGCCATGTGACAAGGGCCGTGTCACAGAGGGTCCTATACTTCCTGTTCGGAGGTAAGAGCCACACTACTGTGGATGCTAAAATGTCTCTGATGCCTCTGATGATGGCTCTGGCCATGTTAACTCTGACGGCTGCTCTGGGTTCGGGGGAAGGGAGGGGGAGTTGGATCAGGCACTGAAGATTGAGAAGGGTGTAGATTTTTGTTTGTTTGTTTGTTTGTTTGTTTGAGACAGAGTCTCACTTTGTCACCCCCAATAGAGTGCTGTTGCGTCATAGCTCATAGCAACCTCAAACTCTTGGGCTCAAGTGATTCTCTTGCCTCATCCTCCCAAGTAGCTGGGACTACAGGGCCCCCCACAACACCCAGCTATTTTTAGAGACAGGGTCTCGCTCTAGCTCAGGCTGGTCTTTCACCTGTGAGCTCAGGCAATCCACCCACCTCAGCCTCCCAGAGGGCTGGGATTACAGGCGTGAGCCACCATGCCTGGCCTAAGGGTGCAGGTTGTATAAGCATCAGGGTGAAATTGACTCTCCATTTGATGGCCTGGCACTGTCACACCAGGCGCATCCTCTGGCATTCAGCATGACCCAAGTTCCAGTGAGTCCCGGCCCCTCCTCCCTGGTCCTGTGCACAGAAAGGGAGCAGGCTGAGGAGGACAGGAGACAGGACCCATCTGCTCAGTGTGCAAGCCTCTCTTGGGGCTATCATAACAAATGGTCACAAATGGGTGGCTTCAAAACCAAGAATTTCTTCTCTCACAGTTCTGGACGCCAGAAATGTGACCTCCAGGTGTTGACTGGGTTGTGGTCCCTCTGAATGCTCCACGGGAGGGTCCTCAGACCTGCCTAATCTGCCGGTGGCTGCGAGTGCCCCTGGCTTGTGGCCGTGTCACTGCAGTCTCTGTCTGTCTTCCTGTGGCTCTCCTTTTCTCCATGTGTCTCTCTGCTTATCCCTTCTAAGGACATTTGTCCTGGATATAGGCCACTCCACATCCAGAGTCTTCTCATTTCATAATCTTTAACTTAATTGCATCTGCAAAGATTCTTTTGAAGCTTCTGGGGTTAAGGGCATGTATGTATTGTCTGGTTACCCACAGGTCACCCACTGCAGTCCTCCCAACCAAATGTCTGGTCTTGGTCAATTTTTCCCCAATACCACACTCCTATTGGCTGACTAGTGCCGGGGAAACAGGCTGAGTGTCAGCTCCTCCGGGTCCTAGTCCCCATCCTCAATAGGTGCCCTCCTCCCACTCTGATGTGGGGTCACTCTGGGCAATGGTTTTTGTCCTCTGCAGGAAGATATGGGGATGACCTACGCGGAGCTCTCGGTCTATGGGAGACTCCGGAAGGTTGCCAAGGCAGGGCCCTACAGCATGTTCTGCAAACTCCTTACCATGTGGAGAGACATCTGCACCCCACGACAGGTCAGTGGCTCATGACAGTCCACAGAGGGAGATCCAACAGGCAGAGCCACAGGCGTTGACGTGACTTGTGGGAGCAAGTGAAAATGATATGTCCCTTTCCCAAAGATGGAACTGTCCCCTCACAGTAATGCTTTGCAGTTCTCCTCCTCACCAGCTTAAGGCTTCTGTTGGCCCTGTGTTAGGCTCAGCCACCCCCAGGACAACAGGCCGTGGAATGAGCCCCTCCCCTCCTTCTGAGGACAGTACGTAAACTTTAAGGCCAAAATGGCATGGCTTCTCTGCTAGTCGTGGGCCTTCTGGGGGCCGAAGCCCACAAACACAGTGATCCCACAGAACTTCCTGGAAGCTTTATGAAATTAATCCTATGGACTCGCCCCAGATCCCCTGATCCGGTGTGCATGCCGCAGGGTCGGGGTCAGGGAGTCCACAGCGTCACAGCTCCGCAGTCCCCTGGCCTAAGCACTGGTGACCCCTACTTCCGCTGGGGAGGGTCACACACAGGATGTACCCTGGCAGCCATTAGTTTGCCTAGTCCAGTGTCGGGGTCAGAACTCCTGCCTCTGGGCCTCCAGCTTTGCTAATGTGAAGCCCCATGTTGCGCCCCCCCCCAGGTGGCTGACAAAGTAAAGGGGTTTTTCTCGAAGTATTCCATGAACAGACACAAGATGACCACACTCACCCCCGCATACCACGCTGAGAACTACAGCCCTGATGACAACAGGTTCGACCTGCGGCCATTTCTGTACCACACTGGCTGGTCGTGGCAGTTTCGGTGCATAGACAACGAGGTAAATCCAGCAAAAATGTTCTTTCCTCTTTGTTAAATATCTATAGGGGAAACATGAGTGTATTTCTGCTGAGGATTGAAAAGCATTTTTCTACGCACACAGCATTTTTACTGTCCTCATTTCCTCAAAGAGATAAGTATGTTTAGAGCTTTGTTTTGTTCTTTATTTTAATTAATAAATAGAAATTGTGTGTATTCACTGTGCACAATCGGATGTTTTGGTGCATGCATCCACTGTGGAGTGGCTACAGCAAGCTGGTTACCTTGAGTGTTACGTCACACACACAGGTTTTGTGTGACTTAAAATCCACTCTCTTAGGACTTTTCCAGTATTCATTGTAGTCATTGTGTTGTAAAGTGGGTCTAAGAACTCATTCCTCCTGTCTAACTGAAATGTTGTGTCCTTTGACCAACATCTCCCACTCCAGCCATGGTAAGCACCAATCTGCCCTCTGCTTCTAGAAGATAAACTTTTTTTTTTTTTGCAGTTTTTGGCCCAGGGCCAAGTTTGAACCCGCCACTTGTTATTTGGGGCCAGCACCCGACTCCTTTGAGCCACAGGTGCCACCCTAGGAAATTAACTTTTTTACCTTCCACAGGCGAGCAAGATCACATGGTATCAGTCTATGCCTGGTTTATTTCACTGAATTCACTGTCCTCCCGATTAATCTATATTGTTGCAAATAAGAGGATTTCTTTCTCTTTAAAGGTGTTAAAATAGTATTCTGTTGCGTGAATGTACCACATTTTCTTCCTCCGTTCATCTCTTGGTGGACACATAGGTTGATTGCACATTTCAGCTGCTGTGAATGTGCCACAGTGAGCATAGGGTTGCAGCTTTCTCTCCAACACACTGGTTTCGTTTCCTGTAGTTATATTCCCAAAAGTGGGATGGTTGGATTGTGTGATGGGTCTATTTTTAATTTTTTGAGGACCCTCCATACTGTTTTCCACAATGGGTATCCTCATTTACAGTAATGTTTAAAGTTAAGCCATAATCTTGTGGCTGTCTGTATTTGCCAACGTTGAATATACTAAGGTTAGTAGCCACACCCCACTTTAAGAATGTGGTGCCAATCGCTGTCTTTTCTAAGCAACTGGAATAGCCAGATGGTTTCACAGCCCCTAAATCACCCTGTCTTCCCTTCCTCTCTCTCACGAATTCGTAATAGAACAGAGAAAGCAGTAAGAAAAATTCATTAAAAAGTGTAAATCCTTCCCTCCTCTCCTTTTTCAAGCTGTGGGAGCCAGACGACATCTACAGCAAGTTAGACGTGGTCCTCCCAAAGGCTGGTGGGGAATCTGGTGAGAGACAGCCAATTGGTCAACACAGGGACCATTTAACAGTGACAAATTGTTAACCAGTGTGCTAGGCCTGAGGGTACTTGGGGCCGGGAGGAAGCTGCTTTAAACCTGGCTAGTCAGCAACAGCATTTCCGAGCAGGTGACCTGTGAACAGGGGACAGACCCAGTTTACAGGGGTTCTCTGTCAGGGAGGATTTGCCCTTAAGGGGACATTAGGTGACATCTAGAGATGTTTTTTGCTTGTCACGACTGGCAGGGGTCTGTGCTGTTGGCATGGTGGGGTGCTGCTGACCACCCCACAGGGCATAGGATGGGCCCACCCCCACCCCAACAGAGAACTGTCTGGTCTCACATGTCATGTCGGTAGTGCCCGGGTCAAGGAACACCAACATACGGGGCTGAATAAGCATGGGGGTTTCTTGGATGCCAGGAGGGGAGGCTGTGTTGGGCTGACTTGGGTGGAATGGAACTCCCTGGGAGAGTGACTTGGAGGGTAGAGGAGAGGAGTACAGGAGTGAGGTCTGGGATACTGGAGCTCCCAGGTCAGGTGGTCACTGCCCTAAATCTGCTAGGGCCAGAACCCGCTCTCCATGCCTGATACCGCAGACGCCTGTGCTCTGCCATCCCACACGTCACTGCATCACCAGGAAGTGAAGCAACCAAGCTTCTGGTGATAGGCCCATCACTTGGCCACACTGCTCCTGGCTCAGCCCTGTTGTGGGGGCAGGCATTTGGCTCACACTGAGACACAATCAGCAATGGATCCCCATTCCAGGGACCCAGATGCTGTACAGCCTGAAGAATAACAGACATGGAAATATGAGACACACACAGATAGAGATAAAAATGTCTGCACTCAGTCTGCAGGGACCCCGCGCCTGTGTTGAGACACACCCTCCCAGTTCTCCATACGCACACTGCAGTATCCCCTAAAGGCTCTTTGATAACTCACTTTCCCAGCTCCAGGCCTACAACCTCCTCTCTGGTGTATTTGACAGCATGACTGTCTAGAATCCACGCATGGACCGTGGTGTCCTTCTCTGGTGTATTTGACAGCACGACTGTCTAGAATCCACACATGGACCATGGTGTCTGGGTTTCTCTCTCCAGGTTCTCCAGCTTGAGAAGGCAGAGCAACAGCACCAGGCCGTGGACTGAGGGTCAGTCCTGCCCGGAGGCCCCTTTCCTTGAGGACCCCAGGATCACATCACCAGTGACATTGGTAGCCACAGCGAGGACCTGTCCCAATCCTACCTGGAGCAGCATACCAAACAAGTTTGGTTTTCCATTTTGAGGGAAAGGGATCTTTTCATCCTAATTCCTTAGGAAGAGGCTACAATAAATCTGCTGTGATCTCAGCCCCCTGCGCTGCGTGTGCTTTACCTGTCCTGCGGTGGCAGCTTTTTGGGAGCTGCTGGGTTAGGAGCCTCCAGCCTCTCTGGGCTGCATCTTTGCAACAAGAACAAGGGCAGCAGCTTCCTGGCCCAGAGAGGTGCTCTGAGCAGAAATCTCTACCACCTACATCCACCTTCCAGTTGTGCCCCCAGTAATAGGGCAGTGTCCCCAGTTAGAGGGTGATGTCCCCAACTAGAAGGTGGTATTCCTCCAGTGTAGGACACTCACCAGTGATAAGCAGTGTCCTTCCAGTACAGAATAGTCTGACCAGTGACAGGGCAGCATCTCCCCGGTTGTCAGGCAGTGGCCCATCAGCTGAGGTCATCATCATAGCTCAGCAGGTAAGAAGCTATGAGCTCCTCTCTGGACTGTGTCCGAAGCCCCCAACACTGACAAGACCACCCCCTTCCTAGAGAGGGGAACGTCCCTGGCATCAGGCCCAGAGCTTGTTCAGAGTCTCAGGAAGCTGCTGACAGCTGTCATGGGCATGGCAGTGAGCACTGAGATGCACAAGAACCTTTCCCCAGGGACTGGGAGGCCCTTAAGGGTCCGGCAGAAATATTTTACATCAAGGCAAAGCAGCCTGAGGGCTCCCTGCGCATTTGTGGTGGCCCCAGCCAGGGTACTGACCTCCTGTTCTCCATCATGGGTGTGTCCAGTCCAGACCAGGTCCCAGCAGCATCAGCCCAGAACCTTCTACCACCACAGCAGAAGGCAGCTGTGGACCACACATGATGAACAGCATAACTGTGTTCCAGTAAAACCTCACTTGTGGACTCTGAAATCGGAATTTCATATAATGTTTCATGTCTTATTTTTTTTCCAACCATTTACAAATGTAAAACCGTTCTAGTCTCCTGGACCATCCAAAAATAGGTGTCAGGCAGGATTTGGATTTCCTTTTGGTTATTTCCCACCTTCTCATTAATTCCCTTCATTGTTTTTGTGATCCATATTTTAAGTTCCCTTTCTGTCATTTTCCATTAATTCTTTATAGGTGGAATCCTCTGTGGGAGCTAACTCATGATCCCTTAGGGTGTTGCTCTGTTCTGTTTTTTTCATATTGCCAGAATTTTTCTGTTAGTTCCTCCTCATGTGTGTTTTCTTCTTCTTCACTTCCTTTCCATACTTTTTCCTTTCACTACCTCCTTCCCTTTAAATTGCCTTTTTTCTGTGCCTAGATGTTGAAGTGGTCTTATACCAAAAAGAAGGGAGAAAGGAAAGAAAAACATAAAAAAAAAAAAAAAAAAGGGAGGGGGCAAAATTGAAAAACAAAAAAAGGAGAGAAGGACAAAAAGAGACAGGAGAAATGGTGGTGTTCGGCTGGGTGCTTTGACCCACACCCACAATTCCAAGACTATAGGAGGCCAGGCTGGGTGGGTCCCTCAAAGTCTGAGCTCTTTACCAGCCCAAACAAAAGCAAGACCCTACCTCCAACTAATATAGAAAAAAATTATCAGTATGTTGCAGTAGGGACCTAACAATGTTGTCTTTCCAAAGGCCAAAGCTAGAAGGACACGCTAGACCATGAGCTCATGGTCTTCTTGAGCCAGACCAATGCTGTAACCCCCACAGTCTAGGCCTCAGAGTGAGGCTCTATCTCATAAATAGAATACAAAATGAAATAGAATAAAGCAAGGAAAAAAAAATAATAGATAAAATTAAAAATAAAATTACATAAGATGAAGAAAAAAAGGATATCTTAGTTGTTGTTTTATGTGGGAAAGATGAGAATAATAAAAAAATCTATACCAAAAGATAGAGAATAGGAGAGGAAAAAGAAAGACTAAAACAGGCTGAAAACCCATAGCAGAAATAGAACAATAGTAAGCAGAAACTTTCTTACTATTGAAGAAAGTAAAAAATGAAAAAAATACAACCGAACTAAACAAAACAAAAATAAAACAAAAAACTAAGGAAAAAATTGAAAAAAAATTAAAAAGAACAAAAAAAAAAGTATGCATATTGCAATATATTTCCTAGACACCAGATGGCGCTGCAATGTGAGGAGACAGAACTCACATGCTGGGTTTTTTGTATAAGATGGGGGCTGGCTCGGAGTTCCTAGTACAGTGGTTACAGCGCCAGCCACATCCACCAAGGCTGGAGGGGTCAAACCCGACAACTTCAAACAATGACGACTCCAGAAAAAACTAGCTGGGTATGGGCGGTGCCTGTGGCTCAGTGGGTAGCGTGCTGGCCCCATATACCGAGGGTAGTGGGTTCAAACCCGCCCCAGCCAAACTGCAACAAAAAAAAATAGCGGGGCGTTGTGGTGGGCGCCTATAGTCCCAGCTACTCAAGAGGCTGAGGCAAGAGAATCGCCTGAGCCCAAGAGCTGGAGATTGCTGTGAGCTGTGATGCCACAGCACTCTACTGAGGGTGACATGGTGAGACTCTGTCTCAAAAAAAAAAAGATGGGGGCTGGAAGCCACTATCTCGTTGAAGAGGAGGCCCAGTCCTGTCATTCAGGGCTTGGTCCTTTTGCTAGCATTCAGTCTCTATAGGAATGGGATCTTGAAGCTCTTGCCAACTTTCTTAGGAGGCATGCCTTGACCTTCCTAACAGTGACCCCTGGCCACAATGTGGCCCTCCCCGGGTGCAGGTGCCATTCAACTCACCCTGAGGATGGGTGCCAAGTTCAGCAGGCATGCCAGAGCCTCCCCGGAGGCCCTCCCACAAAGGAGGTGCCCTGCTAGTAACCAACCCACCCAGTGGCCACCAGACACTATTCAAGTTGGAGAGCACTTTTCCCAAAGAGCAAGGCCCTGTTGATGGCCAGGAAGAGGCCACTCATGGTGTGGGAGCCTGTCCAACCTGGCCGCCTCCTGTGAGTGCATTTAGGAGCTGCTCCTCCTGCTCCTGCCCCACCCTCACCATGGGAGCCAGTTGGTATTGAAGGCTTGGTAGTTCCCAGATGCTGCCTTGGTGGACAGCGGAAGGCCCTGGCTACCCACACTTTGCAAATGGGGACGCAGCAGCCCAGTTAGCAGCAGCAGAGCGGACAGTAGCCAGACTGGGAGCAGCAGGGCTCCAGCCAGCCAGCTGGGCACCATCGGGTTTTGAAGTCCCAGATCAGCAGCAGCAGCAGGGTCCCACAGCTCTCACAGGACCTGCCCTGTGTTGTTCTGATCATCAGCAATTCTCTGGTTTCTGGGGGTTGGTACCCTCCGTGGTCATCCTGGCTGCTGGGGGCCCTCAGTGCCCTTGATCCCTCTCCCCTTCCAAGAGCTGACGATATTGGGCTTGGAGCCTGTGGCTCTGTGACATGTCCCCTGGGAGAAAGGCTCTTTCCCAAGGATTGGCCAGAGGCAGGGGCCACTGCTAGCTGTCTAGGGCTGGAAGAACCCCACACTCACCCATCCCTCCAGCACACTGCAGGTGATGACTTTCCCCGTCCAGAGAGATGTGTCCAGGCTGAGAGGCCATTGGGCCTGCAGGGCAGCTTGCTGGGGGTTGTCCTGGCTTCTTTTGGAACATGCCTGTCCTTGCCCCTAAAGGTGGGAAGACACAGAACCCACCACTGAGGGACCCTGGCCCTGCCTCTTGGTGTTCCATGGACTGAACAGGACCTGGTGACAGGGTCCCAACTGAGTGGGAGGCCCTGACATGTCCTACAGGGGGAGACAAATGTAGGTGTAGAGGTTGTAATGAGGAAACCGGGGTGCTCCGACCTTCTGGTGTGTTAGGAGCTTAAGCATTAATGCCTAGCAAAGGAATTTCTAAACCACCAGTGGCCTGTCTAGTGATGGGGACCAGCTGGCCACAGCCTGAGTCACTGAGGCCCCCACCAAGAGGCCTGCTGCCCTGGGCTCTGCGGAAGCCAGGCAAGAATTGGGGAGGACCAGACTGAGTTGCCCGGTGGGCTGCTAGCTGGGGAGGACCAGCCTGGAATGCTTCTCTACTTGGGTTGGGGAAAGCAGGCTTGTTCAGCTTCTTCCCTGAAGCCACCTGGCCCTCCCAGGGTGATGGTCCATAGATCAGGGTCTCTGGAGTGCTCATGGTTCCTGCATGGTGCCCCCAGTCTGACACTAACATCTTCCTTGTAGGTGGTTTATCCCAGAGCAAGGGATGTGTCCACCGGAGGCCAGAGAGGTATCAGGCACCAGGCTACTCTGGAATTAGGCCCTGGCTCGGGCTGTCCCCCTAGAGCTGGGTGGCCTGGGCTCCAGCCCTGGCTCAGAACTCACTCTCCCCCAGGCCCTTTGCCACCTACCTTGGGGCCCATCTCCGCAGCAGGTGGGTCTCCCTCTGCCTCTGGGGCTGCCTACTCCATGCCAGGACAGGACAGTTCCCACACTCAGCCAATCTCTGGGTGTGGGCTGTGGTCAGGGGTCCCTCCATACCCTTTCCCTGAGTCCTATCTGGGTTTGGAACACTGATTCCCCCCCACTCCCTGGCTCAGGGCTATTGTCCTAATCCTTGGGGGTGCTCAGGAGTGAGGGGCTTCTGCTACTCTCAGGGGCACTTGCTGCTCCAGGCTGGGCATCGGCTTGTACAGACAGGTCCCACCTAACTCAGCGCTTCAGGGGCCGGCTAGGGCAGGAGTAGGAGAATATTGGGGAGGGCTTAGGAGGCATCTTCCCCACATGCCCTTCCTCCCTCTGAGACACAGCCAGTGAACTCCCAGATCAGGACTTGGCCCAGGGCCCAGCCGCATCTGAGGGTAGAAGAGGAAGAAAGCTGGGGAGCAGGGCTGCAGGGGCTGGGCACTCCCCGCTCTTCACTGGCCCACACAGTGACTCAGGAGGGGACCTGGTGTTGGAGCCCCCCTGGAGGGGGCAAGTCCCAGTGCTTCCTCCTGAGCTCTGCCAAGGACACCAAAGGGGCCTGAGCACCTCATGTCCAGGACAGCCCAGGCCTGGGACAAGGAGGCCCCAGGAATTCCCACATTGCAAATACAGGAAGTTCAGGGCAGGGCCAAGAGGCGGGAACAGCCTCAGAATGTACCAAAGACTCATGGCCACCAGCAGCCACAGTGAGGCGGCACATCTGGAAGGAAAGGAAGTTTCTGTCTCCAGAACACAATGAAGAAGATGTTCCCCAAGAAAAGGCTGGCAAGTAGACTTTACCATGATGCCACGGGTCCCTGGAAGTCTTCATTACTTGCTGGTCTTTGTTGACACTTTCTCAAAATAAGTTGAAACTTACCCCACCAGGACTGAACGAACATCAGAAGTCACTGAGACACTTTTTTAAAAAAAATTATTCCGGGTGGCACCCGTAGCTCAGTGGGTAGGGCGCCGGCCACATACACTGAGGCTGACGGGTTCGAACCCAGCCCAGGCCAGGTAAAAAACAACAATGACAATTGCTACAAAAAAAAATAGCTGGGTGTTGTGGCAGGCACCTATAGTCCCAGCTACTTGGAAGGCTGAGGCAAGAGAATCTCTTAAGCCCAAGAGTCAGGGGTTGCTGTGATCTGTGACACCACAGCACTTTACCGAGGGTGACATACTAAGACTCTGTCTCAAAATAAAAAAAATTATTCCTGGCTCGGCGCCTGTGGCTCAACGGGCTAAGGCACCAGCCACGCACACCCAAGCTGGCGGATTTGAATCCAGCCCGGGCCCACCAAACAACAATGACGGCTACAACCAAAAAATGGCCAGGCGTTGTGGCGGGCGCCTGTAGTTCCAGCTACTTGGGAGGTGGAGGCCAAAGACTCACTTGAGCCCAGGAATTGGAGGTTGCTGTGAGCTGTGATGCCACAGCACTCTATCCAGGGTGACAGCTTGAGGCTCTGCCTCAAAAAAAAAAAAAAAAAAAAAATTATTCCTAAGTTTAGACTTCCATCAACTCTTCAAAGTAATTATAAAACAGCTTTTGTTGCCAAAATCACCCAAGAAATATCAAGAATTTTAGACAGTAAGTGAAAACTGCCTTCATCAGGAAAACCTCTATCTTCAAGGAAAACTGAATAAATAAATAAGACTTTTAAAAAAACTTTCCAAAATTTGTCAAACAACCAATTTAACTTAGAACAAAACATTATTTCTTGTCCTGTTGAAAATTCAAGTGGCCCCCAGAAGTACATTGAGGCTTAGCCCCTTTGAAATATTATATAAAAAACCATTCCTAAAAGCTTCCACGAAAGGCTCTCCCCATGATTGTCTGCCCCCAAAGATAAAGGCTCACTCATACGTAAAACAGCTTGGTAATATACTAACTTGTATTTCTAAGTTTGCTTCCAACAGGCTCCAGTTTCCAACAGACCTGCCCCTGCATTCCTTAAAACCAGATGACAAAGTTGCCAAAAACCTCGAGAAATCAACATCCTAAAGACCAACGGCAGCCACAGTGGACTGGCCCATTGAAAGTGCTTCTGACAACACGATCATGGGTTCAACTTGCGAGAAGAGTTAAGCCATGGATTCATCACACTTGAATAAAAAACATCCCTGTTGAAGAATCCGCCCCTTCAAAGCTCATCATCCTCATGGAAACTGAAAGAGCAATAGACTTGTGAGCTTCTAGAAGACCTGAAGTTCCTCTTTCACAAAACAAAGAAATAAATAGCGTGAAGTTATATGTGCTATACAGTTCGTATGCCCTTTAAGGACTTCTGTTTACCTGGCAAAAAAACTGTTCAGTCAAAATTTCTCAGACTATTGCATCTGTTGCTAACGTGTCTCACTACTGGGTTTGTCATCCCAAACCTCGTGCGACACAAGACCCTTCTAAAACTATAGTTGTCCCTGTATACAATTTCACGAACATGCCCTCCTGTACACTGAACTTACAAAACCCTGTTTCCTGAGTCACCTACAAGGTATGACTAATATTTCCACACTCAGAAGTCCCATGCTTCTTTCTTATAAATCCCATTAGCAGATTCTACGTACAAAGTGGCACAAAGAACCCACACTCTCTTAAGTGTACCTTCTATTGGGCAATGAGTCTCACTGAATTAACCACCAATTGTAAAAATTCATCTATCACTGTCTTTTCTGCCCCATCCTCTTTTGGCTATCTTACATAAAAATATTTTAACTCTTTTTTTGTTTGTTTTTTATCCTTGCCTCATTCCTGATCTGAGTGGAAATGTTTTCAATTTTGTACCATTCAATATGATATTGGCTGTGGGTTTGCTGTAAATGGCCTCTATCAGTTTAAGAAACGTCCCTTCTATGCCTATTTTCTTTTTTTTTTTTTTTATTGTTGGGGATTCATTGAGGGTACAAGAAACCATGTTACACTGATTGCATTTGTTGGGTTACATTGTTTGTTGCATTTGTTTGTTACACTGATTGCATTTTGCCCCCAAAAGGTGTGGCACACACCAAGACCTCACCCCCCTGGCTCCTTCCCTCCCTCTGCTCTTCCTTTCCCCACCCCTCCCTCATTCTTTCTCTCTCTCCCCTTCCCTCACCCCCACTGTGTCATTAATTGTCATTAATTGTTCTCATATCAAAATAGAGTACATGGGATTCATAGTTCTCCATTCTTGTGATGCTTTACTAAGAATAATGTGTTCCACTTCCATCCAGGTTAATTCTAAGGCTGTAAAGTCTCCATTTTTTAATGGCTGAATAGTATTCCATAGTGTACATATACCACAGCTTGTTAATCCATTCCTGGGTTGGTGGGCATTTAGGCTGTTTCCACATTTTGGCGATTATAAATTGAGCTGCAATAAACAGCCTAGTGCAAGTGTCCTTATAATAAAAGGATTTTTTTCCTTCTGGGTAGATACCCAGTAGTGGGATTGCAGGATCAAATGGGAGGTCTAGCCTGAGTTCTTTGAGAGTTCTCCATACTTCTTTCCAAAAAGGTTGTATCAGTTTGCAGTCCCACCAGCAGTGTAAAAGTGTTCCCTTCTCTCCACATCCACGCCAGCATCTGCAGTTTTGAGATTTTGTGATGTGGGCCATTCTCGCTGGGGTTAGATGGTATCTCGGTGGTTTTGATTTGCGTTTCTCTAATAATTAGGGATGATGAGCATTTTTTCATATATTTGTTAGCCATTTGTCTGTCTTCTTTAGAGAAGGTTCTATTCATGTCTCTTGCCCATTGATATATGGGATTGTTGGCTTTTTTCAAGTGGATTAATTTGAGTTCTCTATAGATCCTAGTTATCAAGCTTTTGTCTGATTCAAAATATGCAAATATCCTTTCCCATTGGGTAGGTTGTCTATTTGCTTTGGTTATTTTAACTCTTTTAACACAGATTATCAAACCCCTATTTGTGCCATAATATGCCAACAAAGAATATATCCTCAAAGCTTTAGAAAATTAAAAGCTTGGCTCGGCGTCTGTGGTTCAACGGGCTAAGGCGCCAGCCACGTACACCTGAGCTGGCGGGTTCGGATCCAGCCCGGGCCCGCCAAACAGCAATGATGGCTGCAACCAAAAAATGGCCAGGCGCTCTGGCAGGCGCCTGTAGTCCCAGCTACTCGGGAGGCTGAGGCAAGAAAACTGCCTGAGCCCTGGAGTTGGAGGTTGCTGTGAGCGGTGATGCCACAGCACTGTATCCAGGGTGACAGCTTGAGGCTCTGTCTCAAAAAAAAAAAAAAAAAGAAAAAGAAAAGAAAAGAAAACTAAAAGCTTGTCAGCTTCCAGGAGGACAAGGCAAACTCCCTCATACTGATCATTAGTTTAAAAATCTAACCCTAATGTTGCCCAAAAATGATTCTGTAAACCTTCAGACGAAAACAGGTACTCTGTGTGCACCCCCTTGGATATATCTTTGTCTAGGGAAAAAAAAAACAGAGGGAACCCCTTGGGTTTTGGATTGTTTAAATAGCTAAACAATGGAAGGCACTTGTTTGTTAAAATTGCCCTTTCTCAGTCCATAATAAATTTGAAGTAACTCATTAGACTAGATCCCTAAAAATGTTTTCAAAAGTAACTAAAGAAGGGCGGTGCCTGTGGCTCAGTGAGTAGGGCGCCAGCCCTGCATACCAAGGGTGGTAGGTTCAACCCCGCCCCAGGCAAACAGCAACAAAAAATAGCTGGGCTTTGTGGCAGGCGCCTGTGGTCCCAGCTACTCGGGGGGCTGAGACAAGAGAATCACCTAAGCCCAGGAGTTGGAGGTTGCTGTGAGCTGTGATGCCACGGCACTCTACCGAGGGCAATAAAGTGAGGCTCTGTCTCTACAAAAAAAAAGAAAAAGTAAAGAAGAGACAGAGAGGTCTCAGTACAAACTGCTGAACAGAACTTTGTAATTTTCTGCACACTGACACAATTTCTTTGAGTTTTTCCCAGGAAACGGCAGAACCTCCTTGCAGGCCTGAGATAACTACAGCGCCTTACTCTACCAGGACTTCTGGAGGAAGCCAAGGTAAGTGATGCGCCACCACAAATTGTGACCGAGAGCCACGGAGCCTGCGCACAGGGCTGGAAGAATGAACAATATTAACCTCTAGCTCATTATAGTACTAAAATTCCCACCGTTGTTTATTTATGGGATGTATGAACTAGCCTGATTCCCCACTGCACTTGCGTGCCCTGCACCCACCCCAAACATACACATAGTACACCCCCTCTGTGCATTATGGCCATAAAAACCCCTTAACCCTGCTAAGCTGGGGCAGTACCCATAGCTCAGTGGGTAGGGCACTGGCCATTTACACCAAAGCTGACAGGTTCAAACACAGCCCGGGCCTGCTAAACAACAATGACAACTGCAACAATAAAGAAAAAAATGGCCGGGCATTGTGGTGTGCGCCTGTAGTCCCAGCTACTTGGGAAGCTGAGGCAGGAGAATCCCTTAAACCCAAGAGTTTGAGGTTTCTGTGAGCTGTGACACCATGGCACTCTACCAAGGGCGACAATGAGACTGTCTCTGTCTCAAAAATAATAATAATAATAAATAAATAAAAACCCTGCTAATCCGGGAGGTGGATTTGAGGTGGCCTGTGCCTCCCTCTCCCAGTTGACACGTGTCCTCTGAACTAAATCCTTTCTTCCTTGATAATACTCATTGCCTCAGAATTGGCTTCCTGTGTAGGAACAAATAGTGAACCCCCCTTGTGGAGTGAAACCCCGTTGTGGGTTCGTTAACAACCCTTTCACGCACCACTTATTCGCAGAGGCTAAACAATTTCTCCTCATCCCTTTACTTTGGCTGAAGCCCTCAGCCTCACGGAGGCCCCTGCCTCCTCCTGTTTCTTTTGGCCCCTTACTGAGGCCCCTGCCTCATGGAGGTCAGTTCCTTTTCCTGTCCCTTTACTGAGACTCCCGCCTCAAGGAGGCAATCAAGCTCCTCTTCCACTCTCTGCGGTGGGCTTGACTAGTATTATACCCCTTTCTAATCCAGTTCTTACCTAAGTCCAGACGCGCTCCTTTCCGTACGTTGGCCCTGTGTTGGCGAGCTGCCGTCCTGGGGAGCTCCATGGGACCTCCCCCGACTCTGCTGAGGCGCCCCATCTGTGTAATCAGCACAGGTGGGGGGGCTGCGCTTAGGGAATGCTGTCAGGGTACTGGGGGTACCCCCAAAGGCTGCTATACCCGGAGTGGGGAAGCCCCAGAGTCTCCTGGTCAGTCAGAGAACTAGAAATGTTGCAGGAAAACAGTGAATTAAAACTGCTTGACACGCCAACAATGTAGAGGGAGGGACTTTTTTTTTTTTTTTGAGACAGAGCCTCAAGCTGTCACCCTGGAGAGAATGCCGTGGCATCACAGCTCACAGCAACCTCCAACTCCTGGGCTCAAGCGAGTCTCCTGCCTCCGCCTCCCAAGCAGCTGGGACTACAGGCGCCCGCCACAACGCCCGGCCATTTTTTGGTTGCAGCCATCATTGTTTGGCGGGCCGGGCTGGATTCGAACCCGCCAGCTCAGGTGTACGTGGCTGGTGCCTTAGCCGGTTGAGCCACAGGCGCCGAGCCTAGAGGGAGGGACTTTTAATTGGGGCGAGGACTCAGGTGCCTCAAGGCATAAAATGCTGAGTTCTGGGGAACAGTTTTTTCCAAACTCTTTTATACCTTTTTTTTCTTCCGTTTAATATCAGCTCCATAGTTATGGCTACAGATGTTAGAAACCAGGGTATTGTTATTCATCACAGTCTTCTTTTTCTGTTTAATGCAAGGTTATTTCAGCTCAGTGTAGAGTTTGTTCTTTAGACGAGGAGTTCCTCTGCAGCTGCCTGCAGCTTTCTCCGGATCACTGAGAAGCATAAGATTCATTTCTCCTTCCTCAGCCTCAGACTGAGGCACAGCCTGGGCTTCTCTGGTTCTGGGCTTGTACACTTGGACTGGGCTGTGCTGCCAGGTCTCCAGCTTCCAGGGGGCTGTCCCGGGACTCCTCAACCTCCCTCACTGTGTGAGGCCCTCCTCTCGTACGAATCCCCTCTCATCTCTCTTCTGTCCCATCTGTCTCCCTATCCGTGTGTTTGTCTGTCTGTCTAGCCATCTACCAATTCATCCTAGTGAATCTGTCTCTCTGGACAGCCCTGACTAGTCCAGGCAGTGAGAGGCTTCAATAAGGAAGAAGGTGGAGAGAGGGGCAGAACTACTCTGCCCCATCCGGCCCTCGGAGAATCGTCCGAGGAGGTCAGCTCTGTTTATGGAGCCCAACACACAGACATCCAGGCTTTCAAAACAGATACATGAAGGGCTGCTCTAGAACCACAATATTATATGTTCCATGTTCCATTTGCCAAAATCTGATTTGATTGTCCGGGACTCCTAAGGCCTGCCTAGTTCTAGCAAATGAAAACTCACCTGAGGCCAAGGAACCTCAGTTCTTCCTGAGCAGGTGACGGGCATCAGAAGGTCCCTTGGTCAGAGAAGATGCAGGTGCGGAAGGGGACGGACCTCTACCTGCAGGCCATTTGGGAGAAACTTCTGAAAACAACTCGGAGGCCGAAAATATTTACAAGAGTAAAATTGTGTCTTTATTGAACAACAATAAAAAAAATCCCACGCAAATAAAAAATCCACACAAACCCATTCAGTGCTTTCAAGGCTAAGGAAAGGTTGACTGACCTGGACATTACAGACGACCGCTGTAACCGATCAGAATGTAACCCCGCACTCCCAACACCCAGGCTGTGGACTGGTACCGGCTCACGGCCTGGTAAGAGACTGCACAACAGCACCACCTGTCTCCACTTCCAGTCCCAGGCTCCATCCTCCCTGATCCGAGGAAAAGTCCCTGGTGCCAGAAAGGTTGGGAACTGCTGCTGTAAACTCATGGATACCACTCTTAAACTATTATCTGTAAGTACAGAAGTTACAGACACAACTGTGTCTCATGGGAATGGATCCTTATATTTTTAGGAATGAAGAGGTACCAGCCTCATGACTGGATGATTTCTTAGCTAGAGACCGGGCACCTGCCTGAGTGCTGTCCCATCAGCAATAACAGCATTAAAATGTCTGATCATCTTAGCAGGTGGATCGCTCTCCCCAAAACTCTCCTGAACACTGTAGTGCCTTTACGCTGCAAACACCCTCACTGTCCTTTAATGCTCCACTCGACGGCACCTCCTCCACCAGGCCTGTGCTCCACTCTCCTCATTCCTTGCTGCGTCACTGTCAGAATAAGTCACGGTCAGCTCTGTTCGTCCAGGTCTCTCGCACACTGCCCTGAGTCCGTGAAAATTCCTCTCATCCTCATCCTCTCTTCTGAGGCCAGATGTTCTTTGAGTTCAAGAACTATGTCATGTCTACCAATTTTCACCCTCCTGCCACCAAGGGAGCACTGAACATGTCAAATACTCACACATATTTATAAATGGCAGGATTCTTAATGAAGATTTAGTGTCTCGATATTTTTTCCTCCCACCCACAGGGTCCCAGGCAGCACCCGGATGGATGTAGACCAACGCCCCAGGCTTGGGAGCGCCCCGACACAGATGCATTTACCCTAGGCAAGGCCTCTTTGTTAAAATCCATCTCAAATTCCCATCGTCTTTTGAACAGAGGAACAGCACGTGTGCCAGGCTGAACTGAAGAGTGAAGTCGAGGATGCCAAACGGCTCAGGAGACATCCCCTTTAGGTGTCAGCACGGGCGAACCAGGGCCACCGAGGCCCGGGAGGAGAGGATTTTTTGGTGCCCATGAAAGATGAGGCTTCTAGAACCTTTAGATTTCCTTCTGTGGTGCCTAAGTCCGTATTGGACCACTGTCCTGACCTGGAGGCTCTTGTATATTCATCTCCCAAGCAAAGTCTGACCTGGAAAACAGACATAGGAGGGGCTTTCACCAAGGCAAAGAAGGGGTGGGCATCAGGGCACTGAGACCCTGAAGGGCTCCTGCTCCTGGGCAGGGGGGAGAACCATGAAGACCCGCCAGTCTCCACCCTTGCTGAGGAGCCCTGAGACTCACCTGTGGTATTCACGATGGGCTGAGAAGCAGAAAAATAGCCTCCGGAAATACGACCACAGCCTCCTAAAGATCTGATAGCAGAACAGAGGGATGGGGGTGGAAGACATGAGCACAGGAACAGAGGCTTTTGTCAGAGTCCCAAGTGTAGCCTGCAAAGAGCCATCTCTGGCTTCAGGGGGTTGGGATGTCCTGTCCTCTCTCAGCCTCCTGGGGAAAGCATCCCCTCCAGGTTCAGGGAGGATCAAGAGTGGATTCAGAAGAGCGGCTATTTCAACACTTCCTCCCAGTGCTCCCCTGGGGGACAGGGTCATCCTTATTTAGGGAAACACCTTGACAGGTTGCTTCAGGCAAAAAGGAGCATTGAGGGTGAAGTCTGGAGTCACACAGGAAACAGTGTGGCTCTTCTGTGGAGGATGGGAATCAGAATTTGAGGGTTTGGGAGTGAAAAGCAAGATAGTTGCACGGGAAAGATGGTCCTGAGTGACATGGTAGGAGGCACAGCCTGCAGGGAAAGGCCTCCTGCTGGAAGTTCAGGCTTCACAAAGCAGGGCTGGCTATGCTGCAGAGATCAGCAGAGTGAAGTAAAATTAAACCTTAAGGCTCCTTCTCACCAGGTGACTGAACAGGGCCCCACTGGGCAAAAGGGATACCCTAAAACTGGGCTGCTAGCCAGGAGACAGGAGGTCAGACAAGCTTCCATGGCCCCTCCCTTCTTGTAGATATGCTTTGTAGCTCATTAACAGGCTGAAAACCACAAAAGACAAGCCTGCAGTTCCTTAAATTACCCAGCAAATATATGACCCAGAGTTTGTCTCTAATTAACAGACTTCCTTACCGTAACTTAGCCATCCCACGCCTTTACACAAGGCTTCATTTCTTTAACCAATTACAAGTCAAAAAGTGTTTAAACTCACCTACAACCCATTAGCCCCGGCTTTCAGATGCCCCACCTTAAAACCAATGTATACCTTCCACGTATTGATTTTTTTATTTTGCCTGTAATTACTGTCTCCTTGAAATGTATAAATCCTAACTATAACCCAACCACTGTGAGTACCCTTGCTCAAAGTTTCTTAGGCATGGCTCCAGGCCCTGGTCCTCAAATTCGGCTCAGAATAAACCTCTTTAAATAATTTTACCGAGGTTCGTGTCTTCTTCCGTTGACAATACTGTTCTGAGTCCTGATGGATACCACTGCTATCCTTCTCACCCTCTGGACCTTCTTGGCATTTTGTGGAGGGGATCAGTGGGAACCGTTCCTGCACCTTAGGAAAAAAAGTCAGTGAAATAGTCCCTGAATTGGACCAATTCAACAGCAGCAGGAGGGACCAGGGGAGACACAGGCCCTCTGCTTGCTCAATCCAAACCAGGTCCCCTACTTCCGCCTGCCCTCATGATTTCCATCCCGAACTGGTGCCACAAACACATGGAAGTCTGAAAACCTCCCATACAGGTGGAGTCGAGGTCTTGGGCTGTATCCTGGAGATCTTACCCAACAGACAAATGGCAATGGCCACCAAGAACACCCAGGGTGGAGGGTCTCCCAGAGTACCAGGGAGGAGAGTTTGGGGAGAGTCCATTTTCACTCAAAAAGACAAAGGAAGACCTCAATTGTCATTTGGGTTCTAATTATGTGAGATGATAAATGTGATAGTATTAATCATATCAGTATTCATCAATAAGGTGAATGGCACATGGGTAGGTAACAAAAAAAAATTTTCCACTACCATTTTTAGAGGAGTTTGGATTTTGAGATGATAGTCTACCATTTTCCTCCTTTGCCAGCAAGACAATAAATTTCTTTATTCCTTCCTTCTCCTAAAGCACTTATCCTCATTCTTCTGATGTGGCCTAATGGACAAGCGCTAAACTTTTTTTTTTTGGCAGTTGTTTTTTTTTTTTTTTTTTTTTGGCCAGGACAAGATTTGAACCTGCCACCTCCGGTATATGGGGCCAGCACCCTACTCAATGAGCTACAGGCGCTGCCCAAGTGCTAAACTTTTGGTAACAGATTTTGGTGTCCCTGGGTGGGCGCTCACTCCCTGATGGCAACACCCTGCAACTGCTGGAACAGGCAGGGGTATTCCAGAAGCAAGAAGGCAGCCCCGGGATGAGTCTTGGGAAGCCCACTGGAAGGAGTGGCCTCTTTTCCATGTGAGAGAGTACGGGACAGTCCAAGCAGCTGCCAAGGTATGTATTAGCTCAGGGACCTCTCATCCCCTTGTCCCCAAATTAGACCAGCTCCCTGCTACCTAAACTGAGTTTAGGGGAAGGAAATAGATTTGGGACATATCTGGATGCGATTGCCATTTGTCTGTTGGGTAAGATCCCCATCTTTTTGAGGGGGTTCCCTATATTGTCTGTATTTGTTCATAAAGTTCTATTGCAACATAGGAAAGTTCCATCCAAAATCTCTTGGAAGGGGCTGCATCTGTGGCTCAAAGGAGTAGGGCGCCAGCCCCATATGCCGTAGGTGGTGGGTTCAAACTCAGCCCCAGCCCACAGTGAAAGCTGTGAGATTACACTACCAGTGGGCAACTTAAAAAATAAAAAAAACAAAATCCCTTGGAAGATGGGCGGTGCCTGTGGCTCATCGAGTAGGGCACTGGCCCCATATACTGGTGGCAGGTTCAAACCCGGCCTCGGCCGAACTGCAAAACAGAAAAATAGCCGGGCGTTGTGGCGGGCGCCTGTAGTCCCAGCTACTCGGGAGGCTGAGGCAAGAGAATCACCTAAGCCCAGGAGTTGAAGGTTGCCGTGTGTGATGCCACGGCACTATACCCAGGGTGATAAAGGGAGACTCTGTCTCTACAAAAAAAAAAAAATCCCCTGGAAGAAATTTTGGCTAAATGGTCAATTTATAGCTACGAATCTATATGTGAAAAGAATGGTATTATTATGATCCAAAATACACCCTGGAGTGTGAGGAAAGTGGCTGCTAGATGAAACTTCAAAGTGCAACCTGAACTTGGAGATATCCAGGAACATTCAGAGCTCAAATGGATGACCTGCCACTATAGAAAAAAATGTTAAGGCTCGGAGCCTGTGGCTCAATGGGCTAAGGTGCCAGCCATGTACACCTGAGCTGGCAGGTTCGAATCCAGCCCGGGCCCGCCAAACAATAATGACGGCTGCAACCACAAAATGGCTGGGTGTTGTGGCGGGCGCCTGTAGTCCCAGCTACTTGGGAGGCGGAGGCAGACTCGCTTGAGCCCAGGAGTTGGAGGTTGCTGTGAGCTGTGATGCAACAGCACTCTATCCAGGGTGACAGCTTGAGGCTCTGTCTCAAAAAAAGAAAAAAAAGAAAAGAAAAAAATGTTAAGTCTTCCAAGTTCTGTGTCTCTTTTTTTTTGCAGTTTTTGGCCAAAGCTGGGTTTGAACCTGCCACCTCCGGTATATGAGGCCGGCACCCTATTCCTTTGAGCTACAGGCGCTGCCCCTCTGTATCACTTTTTTCTGCTAATGTTGAGATAAGCTCATTCTTTATGAAGTTTGCATTTCTATCTTATGGCTAGAGGTATAAAATCTAGTGGATTTTAGGTAAATCTGTTGGAACTTTCTGGGTGTGTGTTTAGATACGTTCTGTGTGTGCCTGTAGACTGTATGTTTATGCCTGCATGGTTTTGAGCTGGCTTATAAATAAGGGGGCTGTCATAAATTAAACAAATCCAAACACTTTTCCAGTTTGTGAAAATGTAGTAATCTTTGGCAAATAAGCTAAGTTATTAAAAGGTAAAGTTAGTAAAGTAATAATAAAAAATGTTTTCAATTTCTTGTTAGGGACCTAAACCCTTCCTCCACCTCCCCTCCCAGAACAAAAGACCTACCTGGGTCCATCCTAGGAGATTCACGGGAAAGACCCTAGCCTGCCAAAACCTTCCAGCAACCTGTGGAACCTTCCCCGACGCCCAGTATAAAAACGAGCCTCTAACCATCCTCACTGCAGCCTCCATTTTTGCCCAGGTGGGTTGCTGTCTCCTCTCATTAAACTTGGCCTGACCCTCTCCTGGTCTCTTCTCTGGCTGTACCATCAAACTCCTTTCATCTGGTTCCAAAAACCCAGAACTGGCGTTTAGCGAGAGGCCTGGCCTAGCCATCCCAGTTCCCGCAGAACCTGGTTCAGGTGTTGTCCAGACCCGACTCCACTGACCCACCTGTGGGAGATTTTGAGAGGATTTCATCCCAGCTGCCACTGAGGGTGCGTAGGGGTCCTGAACACCTTCCCAAAGAACCTCCCTCAGCTGCTCCGCACCTCTATGTCCTCACGTCCCCTTCCTTGGCTCTCACTTGGATTAACCAGGATTTGCATTTTCGTTGCCAGCCCTGGGCCCTGGTTCAGTTTTCTAACCACCCCTCCGTGGCCTATGAGTCTCTGAAAGGAGGGGACTCCTGACTCTCAAAGACTCTCTTTCGCTTTGATGACTTGGGTTTTGGAGAATGGGGGACGCCCTCTTTCCACCCAGGTAGGGGAAGGACATCTGAGACACAGGAATGGGCCCTTCCATTCCCTCAAGGGAAACACCCTGGGAGTGTCTCCTTTGAAATATAAAAAATTTAGATCTCAAAGGGAAGGTTTGGCCAAATGCCTCATATTCTACTGCAACACACCTTGGCCTCAAGATAAAGTGGATACCGGGTCTATATGGCCTGAGAAGGGAAACTTTTAATTTTAAATCTTAAAGACTTAAATAATTTCCTCCAAAGAGATGGCAGATAGGATGAAATCCCCTATATTCAGGCCTTTTCGCTCCCTATGCAAATCATACTCCATCCACCATATACTCCTGGCTCAAACCCCTCCCCTCTATCTTCTCCCCATCTTCCCATCTTCTCTCCTCCAGATGCCTCAAGCTCCTACTGCTCCACCTTACAACCCCCCAGCTTCTCCCAGACTCCCTTCCCCCTCCCCACCCCCACTTCTGCTAGACTTCTGCCCTAGGCTCCTCCCTCCCCTGTCGCTGGCTCCGCCCACCCATAGATTTCCCCCAGTGGCCTTCTCTCCCTAGCTACACTCTCTTCCCTCCCACATACCAACTCCTCCTTTCAAATATTTCAGAGGTCAAAAGACATAATAAATCTCTCAAAGCCAGAGTAAAAATTCAGCCCTTTTTCCTGTCTAAAGCCTTTTTAATTCTTTACTAATTTGAATCTTAATATCAGCGAGGCTGGGCACGGTGGCTCCTGCCTATAACCCTAGCACTCTGGGAGGCCAAGGCAGATGGTTTGCTTGAACTCAGGAGTTCAAGACCAGCCTGAGCAAGAGTGGGACCCCCTTCTCTAAAAACTAGCCAGGTGCTCTGGGCGGGTGCTTGTGGTCTCAGCTACTCAGGAGGATAAGGCAGGAGGATTGTTTCAGCCCAACAATTTGAGGTCACTGTGAACTATGACACCAGGGAACTCTACCAAGGGCACAGAGTGGGACTATGTCTCAAAAAATAAACAAACAAATAAATCTTTTTTCTTTTTTGAGACAGAGCCTCAAGCTGTCACCCTGGGTAGAGTGCTGTGCCATCATAGCTCACAGCAACCTCCAATTCCTGGGCTCAAGCGAATCTCCTGCCTCTGCCTCCCAAGTAGCTGGGACCACACGCAGCTGCCACAACGCCCAGCCATTTTTTGGTTGCAGCCGTCCTTGTTATTTGGCAGGCCCGGGCTGGATTCGAACCCACCAGCTCTGATGTACGTGGCTGGCACCTTGGCCGCTTGAGCCACAGGCGCCGAACCCAAACAAATAAATCTTAATACCAGAGATGAACAAAGTACTTCCTCTCTTAGTTGACCTCAATATTAGGCATAAACTCCAAAACTTCAAAGAAGCCTCAGGCTGCACAAACAGAACTTTTAGACCTGGCCGTCATGATCTTTTAATAGAGATGGAGAAAGGATAGAGAAAAAGAGAAAACAGCACTGACAGCAGCTGGGAAGGCAGGAAAGTTTTTAAATTAGTGGCTGCCACTTTAAGTCTTCTTCAGAGATAGTTACTCAAAAGGCCCAGACAAAACGATCATGCCCTTCTACAAGATGGAAAACCTGCCCCCTGCCTCTGCTATGACTCTATGTACCTGAAGTAAAAATCCCCAAGAAACATCCTCCGCTAGGACCCCGGAACCATGTCCTCTCTGCAAAACAGAAAGAAACTGGAAGGAAGAATGTATCCTCCTTAGAATGGGAGACTACATTCACCTTCTGAAACCGGTGGGCTCCCAAGTCGACAAACTCTACCTCCATCTGACCAATATGTCGGACTTGGAAATGGACTTAACGTCCTCACACCAGAATGGCCAGGTAAGTGAATCTCTGACAAAAATAAGCAAATTAATTCTAGTAAATGCCAGCATCATGTCCTCTGTTCTTCCTAAATTTTAGAGACCTCTATTTCTCCTATCTCCATCATTAAAATAGAAAAATAAAATACACTGGTTCGGCGCCTGTGGCTCAACGGGCTAAGGCGTCAGCCACGTACACCTGAGCTGGTGCGTTCGAATCCAGCCCGGGCCCACCAAACAACAATGACGGCTGCAACCAAAAAATGGCCGGGCGTTGTGGCGGGCGCCTGTAGTCCCAGCTACTTGGGAGGCTGAGGCAGGAGACTCGCTTGAGCCCAGGAATTGGAGGTTGCTGAGAGCTGTGATGTCACAGC
>CAUYRH010094633.1:0-12519 GCA_963574655.1 Perodicticus potto
AGGCGCCTGTAGTCCCAGCCACTTGGGAGGCGGAGGCAAGAGATTCGCTTGAGCCCAGGAATTGGAGGTTGCTGTGAGCTGTGATGCCACGGCACTCTATCCAGGGTGACAGCTTGAGGCTCTGTCTCAAAAAAAAAAAAATAAATAAATAAATAAAAATAAAAAAAAAAAAGAGTTTGTCATGCATTCTAGACAATAAGAACGTTGTCAGTTTATGTGTTGCAAATATCTGCTTCCAGTCTGTGCCTTTATTTTCTTTGTTGTATTTTTGATGAATTGAAATTTTAAATTTTACCGTGGTTTGTTATCCTTTTTGTTTATGATTAGTGACCCATGGGATTTTTAAAGAAATCCTTCCCTATCTGAGGTTGTAAGACTTTTTCTTAAGTGTTTTAAAATGTTGCCTTTCCCATTTAAGTATTTAATTCACTTGGACTTGACTTTGTAGATGGTGTGAGGCAGGGATACAGCTCCATTTTCTTTGCATGGATAACCAGTTATCCCAGCTCTCCTTAATGTGCTGTCTGTCCTCCTCCACGCTTCCCCTGTTGTTCAGACTATGGCAATAGTGCTATTCTGTGGTCTCCGTCTGCTCCATCGGCCTACTGGTCTAACCTGGAAGTTACAGTACAGTTCTCTCTGTAGCCTTTTCTTGGCACCTTCTCGGGGTCTGACACATAATAGTTGCTCAGTAAAAACTGGTGGAATAGATGTGGGTTGCTTGATGTTCTTCCTGTCCCCCTATGAGAGCAACGGTGCTTCAGTAAGTTCAGGGAGGCTTGTTAAAATGACTCCAGCTGTTCTCTTCAGCAGATAAACTCTTGTCAAAGTGGCTGCCAAATTCCTTGAGTTTGGAGTCAGTTCTAACTATTAATAAGAACTCAGCTTTGTGACACTAGCTGGTGACCTGTTAGAGCAAGGGGGTAATAGAAAGTGAGCCAAGAGAAATGGTTGCCTCTTCTCCAAAGGGGTTTTTAATATTTTTTAAACTATTTTTTTTTTAAAGTTTTTTCATGTGAGGGATGTGATGGCTCCAGCCATCTGTCCTGGGTCTGGTTTGTTTGTTGGGAGTTTGCAGGAATCAAGCCAGGCTTTTTGCAGGTCTCCAGCCAAAGGGCTGTTTTGGCCTCACCTCCCCATCTTCAGACTGACAGCCAGACCCACCCTGAGCCAGGGCCTCGTGTTAAGTTCTCCAGTGAAGAGAACAACATGGACTTGATGTGACCCTTTGGTGGCCTCCGACCCTACTGATGCCTCCTACTGAACTCCTTCATGTCTCTGTGGCTTGTCCTCTGTCCCTCCCACCCAGACCAGGCCTGCTGGCCTCTGCCCTGGCCTCTTTTGCAGTGCTGCTGTGCTCCACATTGCTGTACATACTCCTCTCTGGCCCCTGACACATCTGCCACTGTCCTCACTGATTCTTTCTAACTGACCCTCTAAGGCCTGCTTCAGTCCCATCCTGACCTGCCAGGCAGAGCGAGTGCTCAGCCTCTAGCCCAACACCAGGTGGAGTCTGCACCATCCATCCATCCCACACACTGGCTCGTGAGGGAAACCCCCAGTTTGAACACAGCTCCAAGGCCAGACCAACTGTGTTCTAGTCCAGGCTCTACATGACCTTGTCCTCAGTTTTTCCGCCTGTAAAAGGTGAAAATACTTGTGCTGACTCACACAAAGTTACCGTGTGTGTTAAATAAGCTGCTATGTCCGAAACTGCTAGAGCAGTGCCTGGTGCCTGCGCACTGCAGATGTGCACTGGAGTGTCACAGTTGGCCTCGGCACAGCAGAGTGCACAGCCCCAAGTAGCTCTGTGACCCCGAACAAATCACTCGATGGACTCAGGGCCTGCTTTTTCTCCAGGAAAGCGGGATAAAAAAAGGTCTTCCTGGACTTCCTGCGAGGCTGTGGTGAGGAGCAAGGTGGGCGGGCTCTGTCCACCTTCAGTGCCTGGCACAGGCTGCGGTGCATGGCTGCCTCTCACTCCTGGGGGCAAAGGCAGCACGTGGATGTGAAGAAGAGCAGGCAGCAGGCTGCTGGGCAGGAAAGCACCTCCTCCCAGCTGTCCTTCTGGATAGGCTGGTGCCCCTCCCTCTATGCCCTGGCATGCAGTGTGAGCCCTTGTCTCTGTCAAACTCTGTTGGCTCCACTGCCCATGCTTCTGGCCCTACCTGCTGTCACTTTGCTCCAACGATCCTCCCTTGACCATGGAGGGGCCCTTTCACCAAGTAAGACAAAAACCACTGCAGCTCTGAGAACAAAAGCCAAAGTCCCGTGGGGCCTACAAGAGCACAAATCCTCCTACCTCAGCCCCTGGGGCCTCAGGAGCCAGCCTGCTGACACCCTCTTCACACTTGGCTCTGCCATCAGGGCACCTTCCACAGACGGTCCTGCACTAGGGACTTAACCATTTTTCAACTTCACAATGGAGGGAAAATGACGTGTGTTCAGTGGAAACCATACTTCAAACTGAATTTGATCTTTTCCTGGGGCTGGCAGTACACTGTAGGACTTTCTCTCCAGGAGCTGGGCCACAGCAGTGAGCAGCCCCGCAACTCCGTCCAGAAGGGTAAACAGCTGACACTCCGCACGTCTGTGCTGCCAGGCGGCTCTGCCCAGCTGTGGGCTGGTGGACATGTGCTGGTCTCACGGAGGCAAATGAGGCTGAGATGTGATGTTCGCTGTTCAATGCATTTTTGATTTCTGATATTTTCAACTTTTGACAGGTTTATTGGGCCATAGACATACCGTAAGTCAAGGAGCATTTTTCCTACCAAGATTCTATCCCAGATAACCTCAGGCCTCTACTTGGACGTCAGCTTCTCAGTCAGGTTCTTTGACCACCCTGTCTGTGGCTCTGCACATCCTCCAGGCCCAATTCCTTTCCTGGGCCTTTCTCCTCCATAGCACAGATCACCACCTGATAGAATATGCAAGGCCTGACAATTAAGTTCATGAACTCACGCTAGAAAAATGCTATGTCCTCGCTGCTGAGTATCACCGCAGTCACCTTTGAGTGCTGCCCTTAGGGAGCTATGCACCAACACAACACCTAGTCCACCCTTCAAAGAGATTTCGAAATTCTTTTTTCTGCAATGGCCATCAGAGCTGTCATTATACAAGGTGCAACGATTAAGTTCAAGACCTCAACCTAGAAAAAGTGCTTTGAAGGGTGGACTAGGCACTGGTGTTGGTGCACAGCTTCCCGAGGGGAGGACTTGGAGGGGACTGGTGATACCCAGCAGGGAGGTAGGTAGTACTTTTTCTAGGATGAGTCTGCAAACTTAATTGTCTACCCTTACATACCTGACTTATTTAAAAAATAGGCTAAAAAATAAGTTTACTGTCAACCCCCATTAGAGTATCAGCTCCATGAGGGTGAGGCTTTCCGTCTATTTACTGTGGTGTTCCTGCGCTCTGTAAACATGTGCTGAAGGAATGAATGAACAAATGATCCCACTCCACCTTTGCCCCATGCCAGGGGATAGGAGCTGTCACCCTGTTGTGACAATGAAGCAATGAGAAGGTCAGGAGAGTAACTGACCTGACCAGCTTTGCACAGAAGAAGGGAACAGGCCAGACGACATTTCTGATACTGGACATGGCGTCTCAGTGGCTAGGCATTGGGGTGGGGCATGGAGACAGCCTCCATACAGCAGGGCAGGGGCCACGCTGGCCGGGCAAAGCCCCTGCTCATTCCCTGCCAGCAGGGGATGGCCAGGATGCCGTGTGTGTGTGTGTCCACATGTGTCTGTGTGTGTGTGTGTGTGTGTGTGTGCATGCACGCCTGTGTGTGTCACTACTTTTAGGGGGCCTCAGATTCTGGTACTAGCGGGGAGACATTTTTGTGGAGTCAGGGTCCGATTCTCGCCCTGCCTCTGCCCAAGTCTTTAGGAAAATCAACTCCCGTGAGGTTCCCTCCAGTGTGCAAGGGCGTGTGAATCCAGCTTTATAGAGAAAATGGGGTGGAATCACCCTTTCTTACAGGAATTGTGAGCCTCAGTTTAGGAGCATTTGAGAAACACTTGTGTGTGAATGAGTCCCCTGGACCCCCGAAGTCAGCTGAGGAGTGAGCGGCTCATGCTGTCTCCAGCTGCAGGTGAACTGATACAGAGGCAAAAAATAGAAGACGTTCTTTCTTTTCTTAAAAACAATTTCCCTTCTAAAGATCTTAAAATGTCAGATAAATGCTTCCGACGACCCAGGGCTGAGCACAAGTCTGCTGGCCGCTGTGCCCAGGGCAACAGGTGCACGCACACGTATCACCCTCCATCCACATCACCTCCATAGATGTTGTCCTATTTTTCAAGAGTTGGCTTTGAATTTAGGAAAATAAGGACATTTCCCTCTACCAGGTAATTCAAGGTAACAGCCTGCATCTCTCCAAGGCAAATTTAAATCCAGTCTTTTTATTTCTAGCCCCAGAACTAACAGCATGGGTGCAAGACTTCCAGTTATGTCTAAAAGGAGAGAAAACCAGTGCCACCAAAGCGCAGCAGCCCCACCGCTGTCAAACGGAGGCAAGTGAGTGAGTGAGCGAGTGACGGTTGGTGGTGGTGGTGCCTTTGTCTCCATGAGCTGTTTTGGTGGAGACTTCCCGGCAACTGTGGAAGAGGTGAAACATCTGGCTGTTATCACACATCTGGATGCAACCTCTCTGCGGCCTTGGTGGGGACGCTCAGCTCTCCGGGGGGTGAATTTCCCTCTCTGTTTCCAGAAGGTCCTCACCTTGCAGACGGATGTGCCGCTTGAGGGAGGCCAGCTGCCCTCTCTCCCACGGTCCGTGTTCTTCTTTGAGGGGAGCACTGTCAACCTCGCTAAATGGATTAAAAACCAGATGGCTCATCTGGCAAATCCTTCTGAGTCAGTTTCTCAATTTGCAATGTTTTCTTTCTTCTTATTAAAAAATATTTCCATGTTTCCTGATTTGGAAATGTTTAATAAAATGCATGAAAATGGAGAAAAACAGCACATTTGGAAGCAGCACTTTTCCCAGGGGAAGCGTGTCCTTCGCAGCGTTTAGAGGCGGCCTGGCAGAGAGAGCAAGGGTGGGGGGTCCAACAGATGAGGGTCTGGCCCGGCCCGGCCCTGGAGCCATGTGGCCCACCTACCTCTCGGAGTCTCAGGCTTCCCTTCTATAAAAAGGACGCGTGTAAATCCTCTCAGGGACGGCACAGACACAAGACAACAAATGTAAAACTTCTCACGGCAGGTGGCACACGCGTGTATTGGAGGCTTAATAAATGATTTCATCCAGCCATGAATGAAATAGGCCTGAGCCCGTACTGCGTGAACCACACAACACCAAAGCAGGGGGAAGGCGAGTGACACGGAGGCAAATGCTGTCCAGACGTGGCACAGGGGCCACCTGGGAGAAGGGGTGGGGGGCGGGGAGCTGTGCGGGGGGGGGGTGGCTAGAGATGCTCTCTGGGAGTCCCACGGAGGGGGGCGCGGCCCCCGCACCCCAGTCCCTTATCTCCTTCCTCCTCCTCCTCTACTCTCCCCGCCGTGCCCCCCTCTGCCTTGTCTTCCCTCTCTCCCTTCTCCTCCTCTGGAGTCCTGTTCCCACCTTCCTTTCTCTCCCTCTTTCCTTTTCTCTTTTACTTTTTGGGCCTCATCTAGGGGAGAGGGCTCCTGACTCCAGGGGCTGATGCCCTTGTGGGCAACACCCTTCGTTTGCTTCCTGTTGGCTTTGCTTACTCAGCAAACGTGTATCTTGCACCTCTCGGTGGCCGGGTACAGGTGGCACTCAATGAAATGCAGCACAGAGCCCCCCGAGAGGTCCGTGCTGCCAGGATGGGTTGACTCTGGGGCACAGTGTGTGAGTTAAGCTCAATGGACTCCGCCAACCCTGTATGCTACCTGCCCTCCCAATGCCCAGGTCCATCCAAACCCACCTCTCTTCCTCCTGCACCGCCCGCTCGGCTCGGAGAACACCTCCAGCAGCTCACCTGGCCTCACCAGCACTTCCCTGCACACATCCAGAGTCCATCCTGTCGGCCGTGATCCCTCCCCCTCCTCCTGCCCCCTGCCACCACTTCCCTGGGGGCACCTACCCCAGGTACATCCCTGCCGTAGCCTCCTGCTGGTCTCCTGTGCTCCCTTCTCGGGCTCCTCCATGCTGCAGGCGTCTTCCCAAAACATCAGATTCCCCCAAAATGTGCCAGAGCTGCCACTGACCTGGGGAGTGGAGGGCAGGCCTGGGGACAGACCAGCTCTTCGGAACCCATAGTAGCAGAAGGACTGACATTTGAGAACGATTTATTTCTCATGTGATGATAGTTCTAAGGCTGTCCCTGTGATCGCACTGCTCCTCACTCTTCTTCCTGTGTCCTCAGACTTGCTTTCTTCAGTGGAAAGGTAAGGCTGGCTACCTTGATATAGGTGAGCTGCGGCCTGGGACACTCCCCAAGTGGGAGCAGGTGTCTGAACAGCGACTTGACAGGGAAATAATTCCCAAATCCTCAGACTGGTGAGAAAGGCCCCTGCCCATCTCTCTAGCCTAGAGTGCACTTGTGTGCTTGTCCCCAGTTCCGTCACACACTGCCCCCTTCCACCCCCGTTGGAGTCCCTTTAGGCCTGTGGAGTCACCTCTTCCAGAAAGCCATCTGGATTGAGGGTCCTCTGTGGAACCCCAATAGTGCCTACTCCTGTGTCACTTGTCACCATGGGATTAGGCCATGTGCTCCTGGTGCCAGCCTAGCCAGCAGGCCCTGGGGGGAAGCTGGGCAGACCTGCCGAAGGAGACTGTGAATGAACCAGGGCATCAGAGAGGTGACGTTTAAACCTCTCACTCCCATCTGGGGCCTCTGCTTTTTCTCACCGTTGATGTCACTGGTTTCCATTCATCTCTGGCCTGGTGCCTGTGAGCTTTCTCTTTCCTGCTTGAGCCTTTCCCGACATCCACCATCAGTCACAGAGTGTGACTCGGAAGCAAAGGAGCTTCACATTTCTTAGTTTTTTATATACAGAGACAAGAATAACAGTAGTTGGGATTCTTGCAGAATATTTCCTTGAAGATTTTAGAGATGATATATTTCTCATCTCCTTTTATTTCTGGCACTATCTCTGTGAGGCAGGTAGGACTGGATAGCTGTCTCATTTTAAGAGACAGCAATAACCATTATCTATCAAGTGCCAGCCACGTGCTACAGTGCCAAAGCTTTATGTGCATTATCTTACTAAATCCTTATAAAAAAATTCATAATTACCTTTTCCCATTTTATTGAGTTGCAAACTGAGGCTTAGCTAGGTTAGGAAACTTGCACAAAACAAAACGCTTAGTGAGTGGCAGGACCTGAGTGTGTGCTCAGATATGCCTAAGTTCACAGACCCATCTTTGAGAAAGTGCAGGCCCAGAGAGGTTGATTGGAGGGATTGCTGGGGATTCTCCTTTTCTCAAGTATCTGATTCTGGATCTGTATTAAAAGGAGCCAGGCTTCATAGGAGGGTAAGCCAGAACCAGGGCCGCCCTGTTCAGCAGCGTAGGTTGTGCACTGTGCAACTCCAGGGAGGGCCATTTGTAAAGACCTCAATGTGAATGGTGCCCCCTGGAGGGAAGTGCTGCATAGGCAGGGCTCCCGGCTGGAGCTCCAGAGGAAAGAAGGGTGTTCCTTCTCTTCTCAATTATGCTTTCCAAAGAGAATCAAAGGCAGTTAGCTCTCTAGGCAAGCAAATGTCGTGGAGGGCACAGAGCTTCCTCACCTGGACATGGTTAGTGTGGGAAGGAGTTTTCTTCTTTCTATTTCCTACAGCAGCAGGGGTCCCAGGGTAGGACGTGGGAGCGTTGTTGGGCAGCTTCCCTGCCACACAGAAGGAGGAGCAGACATAGGGACAGTGGGGAGAGTTCTGACTGTAAGTCGCCCTTAGAGGAGGAGGGGGGAAGAGAGAGAGGGAGAGCAAGGGAGGGGCAGGGACAGAACAAGAGCCTGTGGCAAGAGCACCTGCTGAGGTCTGCTCAGAGGACAGAGATGTCCACAGTAACAGCCTGACCCGGGGCCCACGGCTGGGGGTTTGGAGGACTGCAGGGTACTCCCTGACCACAGTGACCTGTCCAGGGACTGTAGTGACCTTTAACCTCTCACATCTCTCCACAGGACTAGGTGTTTGGGTGGCTCATCGTCCCTGTTCTCTAGGTGTGCGCTCCGGCTAAGTGAAGGGGAACAAGGTCAAGGGCAGCAGCAAGTTCTCAAGGGCTGGTCCAGGGCCACTTGACCCACAGCTAAGTCACTGAGGCTTTAGCTTTCTAGTGACTAACTAGAAAGTTCTGGAACACATCAGAAATAACGTTAACTTTTTTTTGAGACAGAGTCTCACTATGTCGCCCTCGGTAGAGTGCAGCGGTGTCACAGCTCACAGCAACCTCAAACACTTGGGTTTAAGCAATTCTCTTGCCTCAGCCTCCCAAGTAGCTGGGACTACAGGCACCTGCCACAATGCCAGGCTATTTTTTTGTTGCAGTTGTCATTGTTTACAGGCCGGGGCCAGGTTCAAACCCACCTGCCTCGGTGTATGTGGCCAGCACCCTAACCACTTAGCTACCGGAGTCAAGTCAGAAATAATGTTTATTTTGATGTTCAATACTATTATATATGGAGAAAGGAATGATGATAGCCAGTCACATTTACGTTTCCCCCCAAGCAGGGCTGGCTACCTTGCTGGAGCAACTTCTAAAGCCTCGAAGCAAAGACACTCCCAGATCTGAGGGCGACCCCAGCAGCTGGAAAGGAAGGGCCTGGGGCTCAGGCCTGGGGATCCCATGTCACTCCTCACTCAGCTCCTTGATCCCAGGAGCAGAATGAGGGATACAGCTGGGAAAAGAGTGGTCTCAGCATTCAAATTCCTTTTCTCTGTCTCTGGAACTGAGAGATTCTTGCTAAAGGAAAAAAAGGAACCAGACAAAGAAGAGATGACCCATGGGGAGATTTCTTTTCATTCTGGGGCCTGAAAGGAAAAGTGTAAAACCCCCTAGATCAGCCCTCCCGCCCTGGGCCTCTGCCTCCTCATCCAATAAGGGAAGAGGCTGCAGGGTCCACAGTGCCGAGCAGCTTCTTTGAGCTCTTTCCTGCCCCACTGCACGTGGGACAGAGCCAGTTAGCCGGTTAGGAAGCGGGGTTGGGCAACTGCCACCCTAGTCCTTGAAGAAGTCTTAAGAGGCCATTTTTGGAGAGACACAGACTCACAGGAAGTTTGCCTGAAATCAGCCTGAGGGTGACAAGTGTCACTGAGAGCACAACAGTGGCAGTGCTGAGGGTCTCTGCCACACAATGGTCTTCCCAGGGGCCAGAACTTCCTCAACTTCTGGGATTACCAAAGGAAATGACAGAATAGCTGTGGACACACAAAGGCCTGAGCAGCAGGGCTCTGCCTTGTGGTCACTGAGACTCAGTAATGGAACCCTGGGCTCCCTCTGGCCCCACAGGCCTCACTCTTTCCAGATCAGGAAGTGGAGTCCCAAAGGGGAGGGCCAGGCCCAAGGCCAGTTGTGTCTGCCCACCGCACCAGCTCTCCAGCTCATGGGCAGCATCACGGAGCTTGGTATGGGCTGGCCCTGGAGAGAGAGCCTGTGCTGGGAGCTCAGACAGTCCAACCTGTGTGACTCTGGACAAGCTGTTTCCCTTCTATGCACCTTGGTTTCCTTATGTGTACAACCTGAGGCTTGGCTGAACAAGCTCAAAAGCCCCCTTTGGCTCTAAGCTAGGAGGCTTTTTGGATCACACTCTGTTCCCCCTTCCTGCATGACCCCAGTCTCCAGGCAACTTGTAGCAGGCACCAAAGTCAGATGTTCCAATGGGCAGGAGGCCACAGTGTCCCTGGGAACGAGATAAAGCAAGTGCCCAGCTCAGGTGTAAACCAGGAGGCAGCCTTTACCCAGGGCTAGGCGGGGGGCAGGGGGATATAGGTGACCCCAAGTCACACAAAGCTTCTGATGGCTGCTAATCCAAGATTCGTGACCATTGAACACCTTGTGACCATTGAATTTTTTAAACAGGGCAGGAGATAATGACTCCTGCCAAGGTCATTATAGAGGAATAAGAGTGGCTGCTCTCAGAGTCATCAGGGAAACCTGTCTGTCTGCCTGTCCATCTCCGTCCTCTGGCCCTGCCCAGGACCCTAGAGAGAACCCTGAAGACACCTCCATGCAGCATCCCCGCCTGGCCTGTCTCAGAAGCAGCGCCTCACAGAGGACACCTGTTACATGTTGCCAGGCAACAGACGCTGCCCGAAAACCACAGCCACCTCTCATACCTCATGAGAGGACTCTGCCAGAGACAGAGGAGAAGCGGCAGGAGGGAAGACATGGGAGCTGAGCAGCCACAGAAGGAAAATGGGAGCCCAGTCAATTGTGTAAAGCGCCAGAAAGCAAACAGGTGGGGAGGAAACCTGGCTCACGGAAGCCAGGGGGACAGACGGAGGGGCATGGAGGAAAGTCCTTCATGTGAAGCCCTAGAAAAGCCATCTTCCTCTCTACCTTTTTCTTTTTGGCCAAATCTGTCATGGTTAGAGATACAGCTGTTGATGAGGAAGATAATGGTGGTGATGACGGCTACGACTCCTTAGGTAAGCGTGTGTCTGGTGCTGGCCTCTACTTTACCTGCTGAGAGACTTCTATTACACACCCCTGAAGCAATGGCACGATTCTCCCAGACCTTCCAGGAAATGTGATTATCCTAAAACCAAGCTCTCCACCGTCATCATTAGCTCGTTCACACACAAGGCCACTGGCTGGTCAGTCTAAGTGACCTTGGGCTTTGGGACCTTCAGGCCCTGTGCAAACCAGTGAGGAAAGGAGCTGAAGCCAGGCCCTTGGGGCCAGGGTGCTTAGGCCCAGTAGCCACGCCTGCTGCTAAAGGGACCTCAGGGGCATCAGAAGTTCAGCATAGGCGTGTTCCAGGAAGGGGACCCTCTTGACTGCAGCCTTGGGCTGGCAGTGAGATCCTGGCTTACTGAGCTCCCAAAGCCTCCATTTTCTAATTTCTAAAATTTCTAATTAAAATGGGAAGATTACTCCTGCCCTGCTCATTTCACAGAGCACCGGGCAGCAGGGGAAGCCACGTGGACTGTGTGGCTGGAGCTCCAGCCTAGCGCTTCCCACCTCCCAGACATCATGACCCCTACAGGTTGGCAATGCTGCAGACACCCCGCACAGACACGCTGTCCTCTGGGGGAAGAAGCCTCAGCCTCAGAGGGCAAGTCACCCCGCTGCTGATGGCTGTGGTCAGGAAGAGGAGGAATAATTGCAGAAGGCCACTGCTGCTGGGCGCTGGAGGTTGGGAGCCACCGCCTGACAACAATAGCCTTTCTCCTCCCTTGGGCTCCCGGTCACCCTTGACTGCATGTCACTAGCCCTCTAATTTTGCATCTTCTGACTGGGGAAACAGGGCAGTGATCTCAGGAGGTTACAGTCTAACTCTTGAAATCATAAAAAGCCTCAAGACACATTTACTCCCTAAACAAAATTCACAGTTTAAATTATAAACAAGAACAAAACGAAACAAATTAAGAATACAGATAACTAAGTGGGAACAATGTCATGTTAAAAGTTGACAAAATAATTACAAAGCTACTACCCAGATACAATATTCGCATTTACTTAACATGCAAGTTTGACAAGGTAGGTGTTTACTGTATTCATTTTGATGTGTATTTTCTCAGAGAAAGTCTAGTCAGTCACCAAACCCACCCCTGACATCCTGCCTTTCAAAGTCGGTGCCCTCTGCCTTGCCCACAAGCAGGAACCAGCTTCCTGCTAGGAATTGGTTTCTCCAGAGCATCAGTCAGTGTTTTTCTAGGTATCAGACAGCACGTCCTCACAGAAATCACAAAGTGACCACACAGACCAAATCAGAAGAAAAACTTAACATACTCTGCACGTTATGTTTCTGCCTCGCTCCACGACACAACTCTCCGATTTGGCAAATGCCCCTGAGCCTTGCAGCTGCCATCAGGACCCAGGTCCAGGTCTTCCCTGTTCTATGAGTCAGGGCCGGTACAAACCCCTGACTTCTCTGTGTCACCACATCCTAGTCCACGAAATGGGGATCCTGGGCTTCCTGTCCTGCCTACTCCCCTCTTAGGGCTACTGTGAGGAAAGCACACATCTCTTGTTTGAACTTCCTAAGTTGTGTAAGTGGGAGGTAGGATAGACTTATGTCCAACACACAGATCAGAAAGAGATGGCCCTGGAAACAGGACTCAGGGCTTATCAAGAACCCACCACAGTTGTAAAATGACTTTTGATCATCTGGGTAAATGCCTAATAGGGGGACTGCAGGATCAAAAGGTAGGTCCGCTTTTAGTTCTTTGAGTATTCTCCAAACTTCTTCCCAAAAAGGCCGTATTAGCTTGCATTCCCACCAGCAGGATAGACATTTGCACCAGAATGTTTACTGCAGCCCAATTCATAACTGCTAAGTCATGGAAGAAGCCCAAGTGCCCATTAGCCCATGAATGGATTAACAAATTGTAGTATATGTACACCATGGAACACTATGCAACCATAAAAAAGATGGAGACTTCACA
>CAUYRH010094635.1:0-16955 GCA_963574655.1 Perodicticus potto
CTAATTTTGCCTGCCATGTCTAGCTCAAGAGCATGTACCTGGTGGAGATGAGCCTCGCAGATAGCTGAGACTTTTTCCCCCTAATGGCTCCACAGATGATTCACAAAGCAGACAAAACTCTTCATAATCAAATTACCACCCCACCCCCCCGCCCCCCAATTTCCTGACTTGAGGGCCCAGGACAGAGGCAGAGTCTGGAAATGTTTTTGGAGAAGCCAGAACCAGTGATTATGGGTCCATCAATTTCCTCCCTTGACAGCCCTGCCCAGCACTAAGCTGAGAAGCAGGGTGGGATGACAGTTAAGAGTGGACCCTCAGCCAGACTACCAGGTTCAAACTTCTGTCACTTAAGTTCTATGATTGGGCAAGTTGCATAACCTCTTTGAGTCTGCTTGCTCTGGAAAATGAAAGTAGGAAAATATTTATGTCATAGGGCTGGAAAGGGACTGAAATGGTTAAAGCAATATCTGGTAAGCACTAGGTAAGTGATAGTATTACCATGTGGTGCCCCCATAGGCCAGGAACCAGGTTGGTGGTAGCATATAGGATAGAGCACCCTGATAAGGATAGGGGTGGCAGCCTTGGTTTCTTTGGATCCAGTTTCTTCATCCTGGAAGTGCGGATAACACACATGAATCCTTTCTTTATTCTTTCTCCCTGGTACAGAGGGCTCTGCAGGGGATGTGCTCCAAAAGTTACTAACAGGCTGCTTCTTTGAGACCCCAGATTCTGAGCAGGCCCAGCTGCATGTCCCTCCCCCACCCACAGTTCTTTGGGCTGCAGCTGGCATCCCAGGCCTGGCAGCACCCTGGCCCCAGTCCCAGGCCACACCCTTCAGCTGAAGTGCTTTTCCCTTCCTGCGAGCTTAGACTTGTCCTTGGCCGGTCCAGCCCATCCCAACCTGACAGGGAGGGTGATGAAAGTGAGCCCAGAAAAAGTGGGGGAGGTGGAGGTCAGGGTGCTTGTCACACCCCAAAGGAACTTGGAGTGGAAAATGGATAAAGGGTGGTACCGCCTGGGGGGAAAGAGCTTTCTGGGGAGGCAGCGGCTGAGTGCCAGGGCCGTGCTGCTGCCGCTGCGGAGTGTCCCAAAGGTGTGAGGATGGTGTAGTTTGGCTCACTGTTCTGAAACATTTCTACCTAGTTTGCTCATCCACTTCTTTCTTCCTGACCCTGGCAGGTACCCACAGTGTGTGTGCTCCGGAGATCACCTGAAGGGGCCCCCATGCAAGTCTTTGTACCTGAGAATGGAGAGATCATCAGCCAGGTGTAACTGAGCACCAAATGCTTCGGCCCCTCCCCTGGAAAAGACTTTCATAGTGGGGCTGGGCTGACACCCCCACCCCCACCCGTGAGTGCCTTGTTCAGCTACCCCCATCGCAGGTCGATGACCTGGAGCTGAAACTTTTTTTTTTTTTCTTCAGTTTTTGGCTGGGGCTGGGCTTGAACCCCACCACCTCCGGCATATGGGGCCAGAGCCCTGCTCCTTTGAGACACAGGCGCCGCCCAACTTTTTTTTAACACAAGTTTTTCAGAAGCCCTGGCTTGAGGATTTATATTTGTCATTTGTCCTCAAGATCCCTGTAATATGATTATGTGTTGTCTCCCAGAGTATGGCCTACTGGACTAAAGACCTTATCCGTCTGACTGACAGTGTTTGTCTCCTTATGCAACATACACGGCAGGGGATGCTCAAAGCAGAAAGGGTCACCTTGAGGACTCCTCAAATGCTGTGCCTGGCTCTGAGAACTTCCCTGCAGAATCGCCCCTGGCACTCTTGCCCCATTATTGCTGGAGGCTGGATATGGCACACACTTGTGCACACAACTGTCCTCCCTTTCCTAGGTCTCTGGGTAACCCAGCCTGCGCTGGGGGAGAATCTCCTTCCCCCTTTATAATGTGCTCTGTGATGCATGCAACCAAGTGGTAGGATAAAGGTCAGTACATCCTCATGGCGTATTATCTTCCTGGACCCTCCCAGTTTCCTGACCCAATCAGTCTCCTTTAGGCATCCAGTCATTATACCCTCCCTATGCCTTAAGTTCCTAAACCTCTGAGCCTTGAGTTGGAGGCTTCACCAGATTGTAGCATGGGGGAGGGGGCAGGGCGGGGTCTGGCTGGCCTGCGTTGGTTAGTGGAGAGCAGCTCACCCCTGACAGCCACCATGGGCATTTCAGGGGCTTGTAGTCCTTCCACTAACATCTTTTCATCATGGCCCTGAAAACCAATACCTTAAAAGTATTTTTAAAAAGGCACCCCTTTTGTGGCATTTTCTAGGTGTAAGGGAGGGGATAGAGGTCACTGTTCCAGTTCCCCTCAAAACTATGCTTCTGCTCAGAGAAAGTCCTTATTTACAGAATCATGGGCGTATTCACTTCTGAGCCCTGAAGAGATGCTGAATTTTCTTCCAGGGCCTTGATTAGTTATCTCAGATGCTGGAACTGGGGCAGGGCTGGAGGCTTCCTATACTAAGACCACCCGACAGTCCCTGGGTTCTCATCCTAGAGCCTTTCTTGGTTGCAGGTCAGATATCCAGGTAGGGGTCCTGCTTCAGTGAGAAAGCAACTGAGTGGAGGAGGGCTGGGGAGAGCTGGGTTCTGACTTTGCCTGTGCAGAACTCTCTCCAAGTTCCCTGAACTGGAACAGGGACTGAACACAGCAGAAGACTCCAAGAACTTTGATGCCTGACCCAAAGGAGGCACATTTCTCCCTATTGGAAAGAAAATGGTGTGACTGGTTGTACAAGGGTACCGAGGGAAGAGCTAAGATGGCCCATCAGAGGAATCTGGGGGAGGAGAGGGGAGCTAAGGCGATGCCCTTGGCAATTCCTGTACTGTGTTCTTACCACGTCCTGAGGCAGCCACCTCCTTTTGGGCTCTGTCCCCCATTCTATTTGAATGCCCTCTTTTGGGTGCTGTTCTCTTGTGGTTTGTCTCCCAGCCCCTTTCCACAATGTACAGCTGTCCATTCTCCCACCCTCCTGTGTCCTCCCTGCAGCCCAGAACTTTTAGGGTTGAGCCAGGAGATGTCTGAGCACCGGCCCCCTCCCCCACACCTGAGTGTCCTGTGTATTAACTTATTGGTCCTATGTAACACCCAATGCAGTTGCAAAGTGGCTGTGTCCTTGGCTGCTGGCCTGGAACTGTGTGGGTATTAATGCAAAATACTTCAATAAAGTCTGTTCTCTGTGATTGGCTGAACTGAGGATGAAAGGTTTCTGGTGCCACGTTTTCTGAGCAGAAGCTGTGCCTAGCTGAAGAGGACCAAGTTGTTCTGACCTCCCCAGTTGGTCTGGCCAAGTCCCTGGGGAGCCAGTGGGATGGGTAGGGTGGTAGAGGGAAGATCTCAGATTCGGTGCCTCCCTGGCAGGATGGAAGCAAGCACTACCACTATCAAAGCTCCTGAAGGTTTTTTCCCAGGCTGAAGGAGCTAGGCTCTGGGATTCACTTCCCTGAGAAGAGTAGGGGACTGGCTAAGCCAGGTTGGGCAGTGGGCACAGATGGGCGTAGGGTATGGCCAAGAGTCTCTAGCTCCTTCAAGCCAGTCCAGGAGCTCCTGACCGCCAAGAGCTGAAAGTTATGAGAAACAGCCCCTTCCCCATAGCTGGGAAACCGGGACCCTCTCTTGAGGTGGTGAGGAGGGCAAGAGCGCCCTGAGCCCCTCCCTCCACCGGGATGGGGTTGGAGAGAGGACCTCCAACTGTACCACTTCCATGCCTGCCCTGCAGGGGCCGCTCCAGGAGCAGGAGCACAGCGCCCCCTGGAGCCACAGTGCCCAGAAGCCTTTGCCCTGGATCTGAGGCACCCAGCCTGTCAGGTAAAGGGATCCCTGCCTGCTTGTCCTCTCCACAGCCAAGTAAGGGGCAGGGTAGGGCATGAACGGCCCAGGGAGATGGTTCAGGAAATGGGGACCCCATCCCTGTCCTGAGGACCGTGGGGATCTGGGTTTCAGGGACCTGGCTCACTTAGGCCTGAGGGCACTCCACTAGGGGGGATGGGAGGGGAAACATCTCCAGGGTCTCTGGGGGAAGTTGTAAGTGTCTCGACGTCAGACCTGAACACTTTAACCTGATTTGGCTTGCGGGGAACCCGGCAGTTGATTTTTTATTACAGACAGTTGGGATGAGCTAGGCCCAAGGAAACCGTGACCAAGTATAGGCAAGTTCCCACGGGATGACCTGAGGAGGCAGTGCCCCACAGCAATGGGACAGAGACCAGCAAAAAGGAGGGTGATACAAAAAGAAAAGTGGGGGGTGCACAGAAAGGCTCTTCTAAGAGCAGTGAGCAAAAGGAGGCACCCAGTTGGGGGTCCCAAAGTGCAGGGTGGGAGAGAACCTGATCTGGATGTAGTTTCTAACTGGCCCACAAGCAGGTTTCCCTGGGCTATGTCTGGGAGGGACAAACGTAGGGGTGCTTAGCTCCCCTACTTTTGGACAGAAGTGGGATTATGAATTAGAGAGTGGAAACAGAAGCCTCAGGGCAAAGACAGCATCAGGATTTTAGAAGCAAGATTCTCTGCAGCAATTTGGCCCAGAAGCAGAGCAATGGGGGATGAAGACTGTGACCAGGGGTCCTGCCTGTGAGTCTGAGATTTCCCTAGCAAGGAGATCCCTGAATGGAAGGTTTCTAGGCTAAGCCAGACTCTCCCTTCAGAGAGTCCCATGCCTTCCCTTGGGGAGGAAATGGGAAGCTGACAGTGGGACCCAGCACTGATCTTACTCAGCTCATTTTTTTCCTCATAAATGGCCAGGGCCTGCCTCCAGCAGCTCCCCTGGAGTGGAGAGGCTGCATCCCTATGAAGGACTGTTCTAATTGCAAGCGGCAGGCTGCTGCCCTGGGTGTACAGATGAATCCACCTCCTGATGAGCAAAAATCAGACAGTTTAACCTTTGAACCATTACTGCACCGTGTCTCTCTGAAACCAGACTTATCAGGTGAGCAGTTGATCCTGTTTTTCAACTAATTGCAGTGGCTTGGAAGTGGTGGTGACTACCCAGCCCTGGCTTGAAGTGTCACACAGTAGGTACAAATCTGCCTGCTTCTGACAGCCCCTTTCTAGTCTCTGCATGCCTGTCCCTTTTCTGGCCTGCCTCTCTGAGAAGCCTGGAGCTGGGCCAGGAACAAGACAGTGTCTGAGGCTTTGAGTGACAGCTCACCTAGCTGATAGCTGTTCAGGAGAGCCAGAGCAGATCTTTAGATATCATCTACATGTCATCAGCTCCAAGATTGATATCTGCAGTCCTTGGGTTCTAAATTCCAACTGGCTGTTGGTGCCTCCACTTGGAGGCCTAGTAGACATCTCAAAATTAACATATTCAGGCAGAACTTCTGACTTTACTACCAACCCCAAGTCTGTTATTTATATGAGTTAATGACAACTCAATCCTTCCAGGGTCTCAGGCCAAAAATCTTGACTTCTGTCTTTCATATTCATGTCTAGTCCATTAGCCATTTCTTTTTGGACTACCTTCAAAATAGATGTGGAATATGATCACTCACTCCGGACCACCTTCCCTGGTTTGAGCCACCATCATCTCTCCTCTGGATTATTGTCACAGTGTCCCGGAGTCTGCCCACACTCCACATACTGTCCACTTCCACTCTTTATCTACTCTCAGCTGAACAGCCAGAGGGATATTGTTAAACAAAGTCGACCACTTTTATTCAAAACTTGCCTATGGCTTCCATCTCCAAGGCCAAAGTCCTTACAATAAACTACAGGGGCCTCATTAGTGAGGCCTCACATCCTTAAAGCCCACTCACATTCAGCGGCTTGAGATGTTTGTGACCTCTGTGTATGGGTAAATGCAAAAAAAAAAAAAAAATCTTAGAATGATATGTAAGGAGGCCGGGTGCAGAAGGTCACATCTGTAATCCTAGCAGAGGTCGAGGCAGGTGGATTGCTTGAGCTCAGGAGTTGAAGACTAGCCTGACCCAGAGCGAGACTCCATCTCTAAAAATAGCTGGGCATTGTGGCAGGGACCTGTAGTCCCAGCTACTCAGGAGGCTGAAGCAGGAGGATCACTTGAGTCCAGGAATTTGAGGCTACTGCGAGCTATGATTGCAACACTGCACTCCAGCCTGAGTGAGACCTTGTCTCACAAAACAAAAAAAGGATGCGTAAGGGTAGGTATGTAAACTCTACTACAGCAAAGATTTACATCTCTTTTGTTCACTATGTACTGTGCCTAGAAGAATGCTTTTTACATAGTAGGTGCTCGGTAAGTGTATGCTGAAGAATAAGTTTATTAATTTCCTACTATATGCCAGGTAGTAGTCTAAATGTTTTACATGTACTAATTCATTTAAACCCACAATAATAAATATCGTGATTATCATTCCCATGTTAAGATGACAGAACTGAGGTTTAGGGGAATTTATTTTGCTTAAGATCACTTACATATATTCATTCATTTAATCCTCACAGCAGCAGACACTATCATCTTCTCCTTCATATAGACAGGGAAAGTAAAGTTGAGAGTTCAATTTACTGAAAGCCACAGGGCGACTGTAGAAGAGCCACGCTTTGAACTCATGCAGTCTGACACCACAGCCATTGTGTGTAATGCCTGTGCTTCAACTCCAAGCCCTGCTCTAAGGTGGCATCATGAAAGGGCAGCAGCCTGGACGCTAGCCCTGCCCATGTGGGCCCGGTGCCATCACCATCTCCATCCTCTTACTTTCACCCCTCCTGATTCCACTTGGGCTCTATTCCTGGCCCCAACTTCCAACCTCTGTGTTCATACCTGGGTCCCTGATCAGGAAGGTGTGCCCCAAAGTTTATGCCAGCCCAGTTGGCAAAGAAGTTTCCCAGGCTGACTTGTGGCTTCAAGTGCATCACAACTAGGAATTTCAAAGTCAGTCCAGGTAGCCTCAGAGTTTTGTAGCTTCCAGGAATGACTTAAAGGTCTCTCTCTTCCCAATTGTTCTTCCAACCCTGGCCATGCCTGATGCATAAAATCTCTCAGTTAAGTCCCCACATGATGGCCTTTTCACTTTGGCATCTGGGGTCCATGCTAGGCCCTCAGCCTGTATAAGCTGGTTCTTGGAATCCACACCGGACCCCGATGGCTTCTGAGCCTTCTTGGCAGAGGTGAGGGGAGGTTGGCTCTGCCTTCCTATTTCATCTGGTGGAGTCAGCTAAACTCTTCCCAACTACATCTCTTTTTAGTATTGCGCCAATCAGAAAGAGAAGCTTACGAGTTCATTCTGGAATATATAGAAGAAGAAAATATGGTAAGGAAATTCATTAGACTCTTTTGGAGATGGAGGAGGAAAGTAGAAAAGAAAAGGGCTCATGTTTCCCTGGAGCATAGATCTTGCAGCTCCCTTCCTGAATGAAGGCTCTTCCACATAGCCCACTGTCCCCAGAGGACTACTGAGGGGGTGGACTTTGGTAAGCACCAGTCCCTGGGACGAGGGCACTGTGCTGAGAAAATCAAGTGAGCAATTTATGCCTGGGCTAGTTGATCTGAGTCTTGGGCTGGGTGTGGGGTGTAGGCTCAGGTGCCACCTTAAGGCACAGCAAAAGGCCAAGTCCTGGCTTAGGGGCAGGAGTCTGTGCATTGTGTCCTAGCTGGAGTCCACCAAGCTGAAGTTCCTGAGGGCCGTGGAAACCTTGAGTGGCGCTGTGCAGGCCCAGGCAGAGGGCAACATGAATAATTACTGTTCCAAAACCATCCTGGCCAAGAAAATTGAGGTGAGAAAGACCCAAGCTCTTGTAGGAGCTGGTCACCCAGAGGTAAGGATGGCAAGTTGCAAATCTGTGGGCTGGTGTTTCTCTCTGAGGGAATTCTTGTTTCTTTCTGGCCCTTCTAGACATTTATCCTCCAAGAATCCACTGAGGTTTTGGCAAGCAACGTGCGTCAGCAAGCCATGCTCTGCATCGTGGCCCTGAGGTTCCTTTCCTGCTGTCACCCCTTGTGACCCTCTGGCTCTCTGGGGCTGAGAATATTTGGGTTGGGAGGAAGGACAAGGTCTGGGGACTTGACTTTTGCCCCATAGGTGGCAGGGCCCCGTAGCTGCCACTTTATCTACCTTCTTGCTGGGGCGAAGGGGATGTTCTCCAGTTCCACTATAGGAGGCCTGTTATGACGTCCAGTGTGGGAGGCCTCTCCTAGGAGCCAGGGCCCTCCTCCCCGGGAAAAGAGGCCATTGGAAAGCATGTAGGGGCTAAGTCCCCACTGTTTCCTGCACCTCAGAGAGAGCAGTGGAGCAGATTCCCCCAGAGAGTCCTGGAAACATAACCCAGCCTCTCGCAAGGACCCCCTCTTTTGTCATGCCCATTTCTCCTCCCAGCCAGGTGAAACCACCTTTCCACTTAGTGGAGAAACTAGACCTGGTAACCGCAGGCATCTTCAGCACGTTCTCTCTGCCGCTTATCTCGCCCAGTCTAGACCGAAAGGACAGCGCTAGTCTCTACATCCAGGTAATCCCCACCTCTTGCTGGAGGTCTCCACAAGAGGGATGATTTGTCTTTGGAGACACCTCATGTCCTCTTAGCTCCCCAGGGTGCCTCTGGCTCTGACCCCTCCTCGCGGCCCACATGGTGCTCACAGGCACTCAGCTGCCTTATCCTCACCTGCCTTCAGGGATCGGCCGTGCTGCCAACACTACCCACATCCTCACTCACTAAAGCTTATGACAGCCTCAGTCTTGGGAGGAGACAGCCTAACAATAAAACCCATAGCTCTGCAGAATAACTGATCAGTAGACCGCCAAGTCTTCCCAAGCACTTTCAGTTTTAGAAATTGAAGTTTCCTGAATCTGAAAGAATGACTCTCTAATAGTGAACTTCCCACAAGAGCCAGACTTGTTGGGGAGAACTGCCCAATGCCTACGTCTTACTATTTGGGCTGGATCTGGCCCAATCTTCAGTGAGGCCAAGCAAGATTATCACCTGGGAAGATCAGGGTATGGCCACCACGAGAGTGCGTGTACCAGAGGTGGCAGAGCTGGACGGGTTCCCGCTTCTTCCTGCTGTGGAGGGGGATCATGCCTGGGGGACTGTCCCTGGGGAAGCGAGCCCGCACTGTGGCAGTCTGTCCTCCTGTACACTCCTTGTCTTCTCACTGGTCAGACGCTGCAGGCCTTAGATGACATGTTACAAGGGCTGGTGATGGATGATCTGAACCCCGACATGCTCATACTGCAAAACTTCCTGGAGGTAAGTGGCTATGGAAATCAGGGGAACTGAGACCCCACATTAACTTTAGTATGTTTGAGAGGAAAGGAAAAGAATATTAGGATGGTCTGGTGTCATTCTCCTTCAAAGACCATTGGTTGTCAAACCTCAGCATGAGTCAGGATCACCAGAAGACAAATTGCTATATCTCCCTCGAAATGTCGTTCTAAGGGTGGCATTTTAGAACCACAACATTAGGATGAGGACTCCTTTCTTTTCAGGACTTGCGCATGTTGGGGCTTTAACAGCAATAACGTTGAGCTATTTTCCCCTGTTGGAGTGTGTACTGTTGCTCTCGGATGAAGAAGACCCCGTGCTCACCCATCCAGCCTACTCTTCTATTCCTTAATGTAATCCCCGCTGGAGACGCAAAGCATTACAAAGTATTTCATTTCGAAGTTTTCAGACAGTCTCATTATGTGGCCTTTGGTAGAGTGCCGTGGGGTCGCAACTCACAGCAACCTCAAACTCTTCTTGGGCTTAAGCAATTCTCTCACCTCAGCCTGCCAATTAGCTGGAACTACAGATGCCCCCCAGGGTTCGAACCTGCCAGCCCCGGTGTATGTGGCCGGCGCCCTAACCACTGAGCTATGGGTGCCGAGCCTACTTTGACTGACTTTTTCTTTTTTTGAGACAGAGTCTCACTTTGTCACCCTTGGTAGGGTGCCGTGGCGTTACAGCTCACAGCAACCTCAAACTCTTGGGCTCAAGTGATCCCCTTGCCTCAGCCTCCCAAGTCACTGGGACTACAGGTGCATAAAATGTGACTACAAATAAGGATATGAGATTACCCAGGTATCTTATAAAATGACCTTGAGAAGGGCTGTATCTAGAAGGGAAATTTATCGCTATTTGGATGAGTGACCTAGGTCTTTTGGAATGCATCATTTCTGATATGTTGGTTGAGAAGCATTTTTGTGCATTTTAGGCCCCTCACTATAAATGTAATAACATATGTTCTGCTGGAGTTGGCATTTGTGGGGCATGGAAATGCTAGCCTCTGGTCCTGCTCAGTGTGGCAGCCTCAAGAGATCCATTATCAGGGGTTTTTTAAAGACAGTCTAACTATTTTTCCCCCGGTAGAGTGCCGTAGTGTCACAGCTCACAGCAACCTCAAACTCTTGGTCTTAAGTGATTCTCTTACCTCGGCCTCCTGAGTAGTTGGGACTACAGGTGTCTGCCACAACACCTAGCTATTTTTTGGTTACAGTTGTCATTGTTGTTTAGCAGGCCTGGGCCGGGCTCAAACCCACCAGCCTTGACGTATGTGGCTCGTGCCCTACTCATTGAGCTATGGGCACCGAGCCCATTACCAGGGTTTTCTTTTTTTCTTTTTTTGAGACAGAGTCTCATTAGGTCACCCTTGGTAGTGTGCTCTGGAGTCACAGCTCATAGCAACCTCAGACTCTTGGGCACCCGCCACAATGCCCAGCTTTTTTTTTGTTGTAGTTGTCATTGATTGGCAGGCCTGGGCTGGATTTGAACCCACCAGCTCTGGTGTATGTGGCCGGTGCCCTAGCCACTTGAGCCACAGGTGCCAAAACTATTACCAGGGTTTTCATTATCCAGAGATAACTGGTGCCTGCAAGAGCAGCGTTTCAAACAGGTTCATTTCATAGAAAATTGGGATATCAGTTTATCTAAATAAATTAAAATTATAAAGATAACATTTTTATATGCACCAAAATTTAGATTATATTTGCTACTTTGAGACAATTATTAAAACAAAAAAATCAAGTATGTTTATCTTAGATATAATTTTTCCTACAAAATTACATGATAGCATAACATGACATTTATTTCACATTTGACTTAGCTGATCGATCAGAGGATCAGAAAAAAGGTTGTTTTTTGCAGAAATATTTGAGGGTTATATAGGTTTTCCTAAGGATCCTCCTTTTCCTTTTGTATTTCCTCCCCATTTTTATTTATTTATTTATTTTTTGAGACAGAGTCTCAAACTGTTGCCCTGGGTAGAGTGTCATGGTGTCGCAGCTCACAGCAATCTCCAACTCTTGGGCTTACAGGATTCTCTGGCCTCAGCCTCCCAAGTAGCTGGGACTACAGGTGCCTGCCACAATGCTGGGCTACATTCTGGTAGTAGTTGTCATTGTTGTTTGGCAGGCCCATTTAAATAGACTTACATAGTCTCTAGCCTCTGGAGTCTGTCTTCTTTCTTTTAGCATAATGTATTTGAGATTCACTCATGTTGTTATAGGTACTAACAGTTTGTTTCTTTTTATTTTTTCATTGTGTAATTGGACCACAGTTTGTGTATCATTTTCCACAGACTTTTGGGTTGTTCCTAGTTTGGTGATTATGAATAAAGCTAATATAAATCTTTGCTTCCAGGCTTTTATATGAACATAGGTTTTTATTCCACTTGGGTAAATACCTAAGAATAAGATTGCTGCATTGTTTGACACAAGTGTATTTAACTTTATAGGACACTTTCAAAGTGCATTCCCACCAACAATGTATCAGAGTTCCAGTTATTCAGCATCTCTGCTAGCATGTGGTATTGTTGGTGGTTCATGTTAGCCATTCTTACGGATGTAGTGCTGTCTCTTCAGGGTTTTAATTTGTGTTTCCCAGTGACCATTGGTGCTGGGTGTCTGTTTATAGACTTGTTCAAAGATCTATTCAAGTCTTTTGCCCATTTTGTATTGGGTTGTTTTCTTATTTTTGGATTTTGAGGATTCTTACGTATTCTGGAGATGAGTGTTTGGTCAGGTACATGATTTACACACATTTTCTCCCATTTTGTGACTTTTTATTCTCTTAACAGTGCCCTTTGCCGAACAGTAGGTATTCATTTTGATAAAGTCCAAATTATTAATTTTTCTTTTGTGTTATACTTTTGCTGTCTTAGCTAAGACATTTTTGCCTTATTTAAGGTCTCAAAAGTTTCCTTCTTTCCTTCTAGACTCTTATAATTTTCTAGTTTTTAAGCTTAAGTCTGTGATCAGTTCTGAATTAATTTTTGTTTATTTCTTTTGTATTCATGTTTAAGTAGAGAATTCTGAATTAATTTCTATAATGGATGTCAAGTATGGGTGGTGGTTCATTTTTCTTTCTTTCTTTTGTTTTTGACACATGACTATCCATGATGGGGTTTAATGCTCTGGGAGAAGAGCTACCCCCGCCAAGGGTAACTGTTATCTGCTATGATATGGGACACACTTTTCCAAAGGTCTGTGTTAAGCAGGATACAGGCCTGTCCTACCCGGTGGGTTCTCTACTTAGTGTAGCAGTAATAATACCTATCTCATAGAACTGTTGTAAGGATAAAATGAGTTATTATATTCAGAATACTTACCTATGTCACTATTATTATTAATCCCCAGAAATTAAGAGCTCCGAGTCTCATCTTTCAGAGACCACTTTACCCCTGGCCTAGCAGGTAGGGGCTTGTATAAAAATGCTGCCAAGAGAACCCGACTCCCCACCTTAATCCATCCCTCCTTACCCTCTGCTTTGTAATTCTAGCACCACAGTGCAGCACTGTCTTTAACCTTTCCTGTAGGAAGAGATTCAGAAGATAGTAGGTGAGGGGCAGAACTCTTAAACGCGCCCTTGTTTTTCCAGGTACGTGGGACCATGCGCAGGCACCCGCCACAGCTCACTCCTATTTGCCTTTCTGGCATTCAGAGATGTGGAATAGAGAAAAGGAACAGAGCAGCGCTGCCATAGAAGGTGTTGAGAGGGTCTCTTTTCTCTCTTTCCAGATCATCTTACCTTGGTCACTACTGTCAGACAAAGTATATGAACAGACCCGGGCCTTCGGCACTATCTCCCGACTGCTGAGATTTATTTGCAATTTCCCCAAACTGTTGGTGAGTGCTTTGGGGTGGGAGGAAAGGCTGACCCAGATGGCCCTGCTTCTGTGCACACGGGTCCATGACTGAGCCCGTGGCTCTGCAGCGGTCACAGGAGGGTGGTAGTCTGAGGACCCCAACACCTTTTTTGCATTAGTGTCTTTTCTGTTCCTAAGAGGTAAGAGGCTTGACTTGCCTGTTGGGTTTGCCCTTGGCCAAGAGAGTTACCATTGGCTGGACACATCTCAACTTTGTTGGGGGATCTTGGCCTAGTTAGCTGGGTTGGGTCAACAGCTTCATACTGGCTTACATGTTTCATGGATCTGGCTGCCCCATTTCCCTGGGTGCTGATTTGAAAGGCTTTTCTTAGCTAGGACAGAATGTGGAGCTGGTGAGGCGAGGGATAGCAAACGATGTATTATGTGCAAGGGCAGAGAGGTTGGAAAGGGATGGTGGTCGTGGTGGGGAAAAAGCCCTTCCAGAGTGAAGAGGTGACCGGTTTCCTCTTCCTGGCAGCACATGACAGAGTTCTCGATGAGTGGGAAGCTGATGGGCATCCTTGGCCTCTTCTGTGTGGACCCTAACTACGAGATCAGCATGGGGGCATCAGAGGCGCTGCATTATTTGTTCACAATTCTTGTGCTTCAGAGAAGTAAGGAATAAGAGCATGGGGGTTTGCTGGCTGTGGCTGGGGGACTCACTGAATAACAAGAGCAATAAGCACTGTCTGTTGAGTGCCTGCATTGTGTCAGGCACACACCAAAGGGCAGTTCTCTCTTGCTAGGGCACTGTAGTAAATAGTCTATGATGCTCCAATACTCAGGAGCCCAGTTATAAGCAGATCTGGATGAACTCTAACTCCACTGTTGATGCAATACCCTCTTTTAAGAGATTCTAAGGGATTTGGAGGGGGGAAGGGGAGCTAGGCTTCTAGCCACCCATAGAATCAACTTTAATACTCCATATTTCCTGGTTGTTCCATCCCAACTGCTAGTCATAAACCTGAGAAAATGAACATCCGTTCTCAGGGAACAAATTTAGGAGTCCCTGATGTAGCTTCTCTTTGCTCCAGGAAAACCAAAAATACAGACAGTCACACATACTTACAGAGGAGCCAGGAGAGTTTGCAAATGCCCCCAGAAGGAGTTTCAGAAACCATGGCTTCTTGTGATTTGATAGGGGTATACTACCCATAAGGGCATTTGCTCAGCACCCAAGGGTGGGAACAGTCTACATTCTGCCATGGCACAGGCACAGCTCTGTGATGGACAAGACTAAGTCCCCAGACATTCTCTCTCCACCCATTGGCCTGATTCTAGGGAACTCTCCCCATTCTATTGAGCAAGTGTTATTTCACCATTTAACTCTGTTGATCTTCTCTGAAGTTTGAAGGGGAAATAAGGAAGGGTGTGTTCCTTTTTCTTGTTAAGGCCCTGCCCATTAATTGTTGTTTTTGGATCGGAGGTATGAAAACAAAGACAGAGACCATCCTGAAGGAGTTGCAGAAGCATTTCCGTGGGGAATGGTTTGCCAGGATGCAGGATGTCACACTGGTAACCCTGGCTCTCTACAGTGCATGGGATGCCCAGATGGGAAGCATTGGCAGGGGAGCAGAAGGAGGGTCGGGGGGAGATTGTGGAGGGCCTGAGTGGGGCTACAGAGGAATAATTCCCCCACCCAAGGGGGTGTCTCCAAAGTTCAAGGTCTCATGGAAGGGTAAGGTCCATTTCCTAGCTGCACTTGAGTTGACTGAGGTTTGAGACCTCTTAGAGAGTTTTGTAAGAGAAGTATAGTCAACCCTATTGTCAACCTACAGATTGTGCCCATGAATTTTTATTTGTGGCCTACCTTTAATTTTATTTGTTCAGCAAAGGTGTATTTGTTATCTTAGTTCTGGTGTCCTCAAGCTCAGTCAACTGCAATCACTCTACCTGGAAATTCAGGAGTCATGCCTGGCTCTTTCCTCTCCATCACTCTCCACATCCTCTTCAACACCAGGCCTGTCCACCTGCCTCCTATATAGCTCTCGAATCTGTTCATTCTGCTCCAGCCCCACTGTGGCCATTCTGAATAAGTCCCCCCTCATCTCTTGCCTGGGTCATTACAGCAGCCTCTTACTGATTGTCCTGTTTCTAACATGCACCTGATCATACCATTTTCCACCCTACAGTCCAAGAACTTTCTAAAATATGAATCTCATATTATTCCCCTTCAGACTTGACACTGACTCCCCATGTTCTTCCCATGACCAGGAGACCCTTCATGATCTGGCCCCTGCTTTAACTGTCCTCCCTCATCTCATCTCAACCCCCCTTTTCTGCCTGGCCCATGTCTCCCTTGAAGGACACAGCAGTCAGACTGAACTTGCCCTTCTAGGCCTTTGTATATTCTATTCCCCCCTTTTCCTCAGAACTCCACAAAGCCCTCTCCGATCGGTCAAGTCTAGCTTCAGTGCCCTCACCACATTTCTTACATATGTGCACGTTTCACACACTGCACTGTCCCCTGATTGTCCCCTGCATTGTATTGTCTGGGCCATTGTTCTTTCCCAGGACTTCAGAGCTAGTGTCATTCTGAAGCTTGGCCTCATACTGTGGTTGACTGGTCTCTTTGGAGGTCAGGGGCCTTGGGGAAATACCAGAATGGGATGCTGGCATCGTGGAGATAGCTGTTTTCTTTCTTTCTTCAGTTCTTCAAGAAGTACCTGACCCCCAATGAGAGAGCAGATATGATAATAGTGGCCTTGGAGGCGATAACCACTGTCAGCAGGCATGATGTCCATGCAGCTTCCACGATGTTACAGACGATCCTGCAACACACAATTCCAGAGATTGGGAAGGTATCAGTTCTGGGGGACCTAATCGCTCACGGTCAACTTAAGGATTCTTCCTTTCTGTTCTGTTTTTTGTCTTATCCTGTTTCCCACTAGCTTGAGTTTAGGATTTACAATCCTTTAGCCTAGATTAAGACAGGGCTAAATGAGTTGTTTGAGACTATGAGAAAGGTCCTTCAATGGAGGTGATAACCGTGTAGTTACCTCTACTAGGAAGAGGAAAAAGAATTGAGTCAAGGCTAGAGCAAGATAAGACTACTGTGGGCTCATAGGACAAGGAGTGATTTCTGTCATCCCTCCTGCTTCCACACAGCATGTGATTAGAGTTGCAGGTGCCTTCTTCTTCATCCAGGTGAAGAATGCATGGTCAAGGCCAGGGGTGTGAACATATATGATCTGACAAAGTTTGTGAACTTGTCACTGTGCACTTAAGTTAGCATCACTGTATAAACAGCTCAGCAATGTTTTATAACTTAGGTATATCAGTGTCTCATTAGTTTGGTTTGTGTTGACATGTGGCTATGTCTTGCTGAGTGGCATTCATTATTGTTGCATGTTTTTGCATACCGTTGCAAGAATGTTGGAGCTTGAATTATAGCAACAAACAAACATTAAATTTCTTGTTAAACTCGCAAGAGTGGAAGTGAATTCAGGGACATATTGGTCCAAGTTTATGCGGATAGTGCCATGAAGAAAACAGCAGTGTACAAATGGATTAAACGTTTTTCTGAGGAGAGAGAGAGCATCACTGATGAAGAGATTTCAGGGTGGGCAGTAACAGGCAGAACTGATGAAAACATTACAAGAATTCATTGAATTGTGCATCAGAATCATTGGCCAACAGTAAGAAGCATAGCAGACCATGTAAACATCCCAGAGCAGAAGTTAGGAAAATCCTAATTGAAAATCTTGGCATGGCTCGGTGCCTGTGGCTCAAGCGGCTAAGGCGCCAACCACGTACACCTGAGCTGGCGGGTTCAAATCCAGCCTGGGCCCACCAAATAACAATGACGGCTGCAACCAAAAAATGGCCAGGCGTTGTGGCAGGCGCCTGTAGTCCCAGCTACTTGGGAGGCAGAGGCAGGAGACTCGCTTGAGCCCAGGAATTGGAGGTTGCTGTGA